>JADGJA010000084.1:0-45408 GCA_027596035.1 Thoreauomyces humboldtii | reverse complement strand
GAAAATCGTGGCACAAAAGTGCACATTAAGTGGCACATTTAAAAGAGAAGAATTGGTTCCCCGTAACGAAAAAGAGTAGAATCGTGGAACAAATGCACATTTTTTAGAAACCTGTATTTATATGAATATATATGAATATATGACTTAAAGTATAAGAAGGAAACAGAAAAACAGGATATATGTCTATAGACTGGGAGGTTCGGAAAAAATGTGCCATTTGTGCCACGATTCGAGCGGAGAGCGTTTAGAAAAGAGGAGAAAAGAGCGAAAACGTTGACGCAAGCGAGTTGGTTGAAAAAAAAAGTGCCACGAAAAAGTGCCACGATTTTCAATAATGCAGCTTTTTTCAGGCGAGCCATAAAGGGATCCCAAAGGATTCAAGGAGACGCAACGAAGCGGTCGAAGTCATCATTGGACAGAGGACTTTGGAACGGCGACGGAACGTCCAAAAAAGCTGCAATAGCGCCGACGCAGCGGGCGGCGGCATTAAAGCAACGCTACGGCGGCGGCATTGAAGCAACGCTACGGCGGCAGTGGATTCGGCAGTACCAACGCTGCAGGGGGGCTTATTATACAAGAAAGGCGGGCTTACATAAGCCTAATAACGCTATATAAGGAGCTGGGCTTATATAAGCCTAGCACCTGTCGCAGTGCATATATATAAGCCTTAAGGCTTATATATATGCACTGCGACACCAAGTACCCCTAAAGACGCAAAGTTGGAATCCACTGAAGCATGAGCAGCTCTACTAGGCTGCCGGTTGAAAGATCGATGGCAAAAGAGCGAAAAAAACACGCTCGGGAGAGGGGGGCCGAAAGCAACGCGCGGGAGGCATGTGGCAGTACGTGACTGTGCCAACACTAACCCTAGTGTGGATGGCTTGTTGTTTCGTGTCTCGTTGGTGTGTGGGTGTTTCGGTGTGGCGGATCCTCGGGTGGTTAACACGACCCTTCTGTCTTCGACGACCGTCTTTGTACAAAGCTGAAGACACCGAGCAGCTTTCTCATAGTAGTCGTCGCAAAAAGGGAGAAAAGATAATCAGTCATGTTCGCCAACATCATCCGCTCTCAGCTCGTTACCGGCGGCGTGCGTCGCTCGCAATCCCAAGCGACAATGGCGTTCGCGCTCTCGTTGCAACGGTGGTCATCTTCGGTTGCTCCCCTCGCGCGATCAAAGCTTACAACGAAGCTCACTACAACGCCAAAGACCAAGCTTCCAAACAACCAACTGGTCTTCGGTCAGAGCTTCTCCGACCACATGCTCACCATCGAGTGGGACGCGGCAAAGGGCTGGCACGCTCCGAGCATTCTGCCTTACGGGAAGCTTCACCTCGACCCCGCATCGACCGTGTTCCACTACGCCGTGGAGTGCTTTGAGGGGATGAAGGCGTACGTGGGAGTGTCCAATAAGGTTCCAGTTGCGCTTCGACGCCGAAACCTGACGCGGGTCTCGATAGGTACAAGGACAAGGCGGGGAAGGTTCGCATGTTTCGCCCGGACATGAACATGAAGCGGCTGAACAGGTCCTGCGAGCGCCTCACGCTTCCGACGTTCGACTCTGAGCAATTCCTCGAGTGCATCAAGGAGTTCCTGCGCGTGGAAAAGGACTGGATCCCGAACGAGAGGGGCTATTCGCTATACCTTCGTCCAACAGCCATCGCCACGCAAGAGTCGCTTGGTACGATCGGGAACAACCCTTTAGGCCACGGAGCCGCTGCTCGCTTGTGCTGATGGGTCCATGTCTTTTTGCAGGAGTGGGAGCATCCAACCGTGCTCTGCTATACCTCATTGCCTCGCCCGTCGGGCCATATTACAAGACCGGATTCAACGCCGTGTCGCTCTTCGCAACACAAGACTACGTCCGCGCATGGCCGGGAGGAACGGGGGATGCCAAGGTCGGCGGCAATTACGCACCTGGGATCCGTCCACAGATTGAGGTGTCCAAGCAGGGCTATCAGCAGAACCTTTGGCTGTTCGGCAAAGAGGAATTCATCACGGAAGGTGCGCAACCCTCATCTAACCATCACGGCCAATCGAGAGCTGATGCCGATAAATCATCATCTCTTTAGTGGGAACAATGAACTTTTTCATGTTCTGGACCAACGAGTCGGGTAAGCGGGAACTCATCACACCGCCCTTAGACGGGACCATTCTCCCCGGCGTCACGCGAGACTCCATCCTCTCGCTTGCACGATCCTGGGGCGAGTTCGAGGTTTCCGAGAAACCCATCCAGATGAGCACAGTGGTCAAGGCCATCAAGGACGGACGTGTGCATGAGATGTTTGGATCCGGCACGGCGGCGATCGTGTCGCCGATCAAGACTATCCGATTCAAGGATCAAGATCTAGCCATACCCTTAGATCCAAAGGACAAAGCTGGGCAGGCAGGACCTTTGACGAAGCGGATGGCGGATACGATCCAGCATATTCAGTATGGCGAGGTGGATCATGAGTGGTCGATTGTCGTTTAGAAGTGTTGCCGAAGTCTTCAAGTTGAGCTTTGGCTTCGAGCTTCGTAACAGAGTATTTTTATAGATGCTGCGTAGACGAGATGTTGGTTGAAAGTTTACACGTAGGCCTCACGTTCTCGCGGCGAACACAGGTTGCTCATGTCATGTTCGAGCAAGTAGTCATGGCCAAACTCTTCATACATCTGCCTGGTGACGGCGCTGCGCGCAAAGGCATCCGGCTGAGCAGCAGCCCATCGAGCGGCACCATGCCAAGGATCCCGCAAAGGATCTCGGGCTTGAGTCACTCTCACAGACGCCCCGCTGGGACGAGACACCCGTATATCCGTCTCGAAACGCTGGGCGAAGTTGGGCAGAAGGGAAGTCCCCCCGGTTATGAAAACATTCTGGATACGAGAAACGTTAGTGAGAACAGTAACTTGATGATACTAACGCGGACACCGCGCCGTTACCTGTATCATCCGACTTTGTTGCTCCTCAGTGAAGCGTTCAAGGACGTGATCAAACGTCTCTACGATGCCTGCCTGATCGAGTCCGATGATGCTTGGTTGGAACAGGGTCTCAGGAACTCGGATGCGCTCGACATTGAGCTGAATTTGGTTCTGAATTGCCGGATCCTCGAGATCTACCGCATGGGTTCCATGCGCAAGTCGGTAGATGATGGTATTGCTGAACGGACGTCCACCCTCGAAAGGGTTCTCTGCTACAAAGTCCGGGTCGTGTACAAGGAGAGTTTCGTCCAGCTTGCTTAGCTGAGCGGCATCCAGGTCTTCGTCGGAGTCGTCGTCTCTACTCTGCAGAATGGATATTTCAGGGCCTGAATTACGACGCTTGCAGACGTGCAGCTGGAAATACAACTTACGATCTGGCGATAGATGCCCCAGTCATCGTCATCCGCACCGAATGTGTCCTCTACGATAAGAAACATCATTTAGCCTATCGATTCCGTGATGAGCGCGGGGATTCGCCACCTACCACTATTCCCGCCCCTTCGCCGCTTGATCGGTTGCTCTTCTGCCGCCAATGACGCTATGTTGCGCATGCGCATCTGGGACTCACGACTCCGCCGATCTGTGAGCTTGGCCTTTCGGTCTGTTCGTGCACGTATCCGGTTCAAAAGGACCTACGGAAAACATATTTTGTTGAGACATTGCTACATTCGGAGTCGGATGCCCCTGCTCTCCGTACCTGTCTCGCGTTTCGGTTCTGCTCCAGCCACCCTTCTAGATCCCGTAGCCTGTGCTGCTCATCCTCCTGCGCTTTGGCTTCTTCCTGTCGTTTATCGTCCTCTTTCGCTATCCTGATACGTTCCCGCGCGTCAAAGCCTGCCTTCATTAACCTTTGCCTCCGCTTCTCCTTCTTCATCTCGTCCGTGAGCTCCGAATCTGGCACGTCAACCAATGGGAATGTTGGGATGACCTGAAAGAACGGATTCATGCGTAAGAGATGTGGTCTCCACAGTGAACTAGGCTTCAACAAGCTTAATAACCTTTTCTTCGATGTCTTCAATTCCATCCATTCGATTCCGCGACCGCTTCACCGCGACTTCTGTGTTTTTAATAGCAGCCTCTAATTCAACTTCTGTTCGGAAGCCGGCCGCGTGCATTTGTTTCTACATTCGAATGAGTATATTTTCTATATTGGTTCGCGCATCACTTTGACTTACTCGAAATACGGAACCGGATTCTTGGCTTTTCGATTCAGAAAGCTCCTTCAACTCGATGAGGTACGCTTCCTTTTCCTCGAGCTAGAACGTAGATATGTCAGCATCCCGACGCTTTGGCTTTCACGTCAAGCCCAAGCAGAAGGTTACCTTCTCGAGCCGCATACGGACGGCCTGCTCTTGTAGCCGCTTTCCCTGCTCCCTTCGTTTTTGCGTAAGACGCTCGGCTTCCTCTGGATCGACCCCGTCCGCTGCTTTCTTCACGCAAAAGTCAGCGAATTGAGCACTACTTAGATGCGCTGATAAACTCATACATCGGCATAAGGAAATTGTACTACGCGGGTTTGCGCATGCAGCGTGTGTGAATCCGTGAGACTACGCAGCTCTGTCATGTAGTCGAGTGATACGTAGGTGTGGGCTTTCACCATTCCCTAGACAGAGATCAGAGGCTGTAGATCAAAATCGCTGGTTTTCTGTCGAAAGAACGGCCAGCCTCCATACCTGCGCCTGATCACTGGAAACGCGGTGCGGAAAAGACGAGTATTTGAACTGAAGTAGCTTCAGCATGTACTCAGACAGATTTTGACCGCCGTATGAGAGGCTGTATGAAATTGGAAGGTAAGCTCACCAATTGGCTTCCGGATAGGACAAAAGCACTTGCCGTTTACAGTGTTGCCTTCCTTCACGTTCTCCGCTCAGTGGAATCACGTGCGTTGCCAAGTGGCCCGCAGATATAACAACCCCAGCGTCGAAATTGCCGTTGTTCGCATAGTAACTGAACAGAGCGTCAACGCCATATACTACCGAAGGGACATTGTACGCCTCAAAAAGTAGCTCCGACACCACTGACGGAACAGCACGCTATGTCAGTGGCTTCGTCCTGACTATTATCTCCAATGCGTGACGCAAACGGACCCGCTCACGTTTTCGACTATGCAGCGTATTGCAGAGGGCCTCCGTCATGAGTATGGGATGAGAGACCCGATCGTCGTCAATGCCCAGTTTGCAAAATACATAGTCGAGCGAGTGTTCCTATGAGCAGGACGGACAGTGTCAGTTTGGTGGGTTTCGTGAACAGCATCTCCTTCCCCTAATCTGGAGAGGGCTCACCATGGTAGCAGAGTTGAACATAATTCCATTTTCAAAGGCCGACTTGCTGTTTGAAGTCAGACCCCCGAGCGCTACATCATCGCCGACAAGTGTCGCATCCGTCCGAGCCCCCCTGCCTCCGCCTTTTGTCCTCGCGATAATGTTTTCGAATTCAACTAGCAGAGTATAGGTAAGAAGAGTGAGCAGGTATCATGTTTGACTGGAAAGCTGCAGTTCCCACGTACGTCTGGGAATGGTCTCCCCTGCCCACCCCGCGCGGAGGTGACTGGAGCCATTGTCGATGACCAGCGGGAGGTCTGTCCCTCGGAAGGCATCGTAAGAGTGGGAAGCAGTTGGCCTTGGCGTAGGACCTTCGGGTACCAGGAAGACAGCAGTACCAGCAGTCGTAGACACCATGTTCTGTACTGGAAGACGTTTATTGTATCAATTCAGACTGCTATAGTTCAAACGCAAAACGCAAAACCTCACCTCATCCGACCTCACCTCCTGGCGATGGTCTGTCCGAGGGGCTGGACATATGGCAGAGTAGCCTTCACGTATGACCTCGAGCGAGTAGGCTGCAACTACAGCAAGCATCATTCAACTTCATCAATGAACCTGAGTTCCACGAAGCAGGGCGTCAGGTTACTCTCGATACTTTGTCTTCTCTCCATTCTGCCTTCTTCTCTTGCGTACACGGAAACGACGGTGAGTTCGGCTTTTGTTTGCGAACGAAGACCGAGCTAAGTTCTTTCTGTAATGCAGCTCACCGATGGGTATCCAAGATGCTGGGGACAGTACGGGCCCAACTCTGTCCCGGGGAAAAGCAGAAGTGGGACAATCACCCCTGACCTTTCCGCGATCCCAACCTCGGAGAAGCTCGCCGTCCTCATATTCGATTATCAAGGCGACGCATTTGATGCGAACGAGCCCGGGCAAATTTGCGGAGACGTGGAAGTTGCCGACAACTTATGCGCCATTGTTGACAAAGGAAAATGGATCATCAGTAGCGGGGCCACGTCGCCCTACCTGAACGTCCTGGTCGACATGTCAAATACCACACGGCCAAAGCTTTCCTTTGATGTCGCAATGACCGGATACTGGTGCATTCTCGCCACCCCAACAGTTCACATCGGTACCGAATACGCTCTTCCGGTTTTAGTCACGAATCCGTACGGGCTGCTTCCCGCTACTGACTATCCCAAACTTCTGTTCTATGTATGTAAGCGCAAATCCGGAAGCCCGGACTGCTGGATGAGGCTTTCTGTTAACTATTTCGTCTCCATAACGCAGGGTGTTTTGACTATCGTTTACTTGATCGTGGGCCTTGCTTGGATGGCGCTCTCGTTTAGGCACTGGGCGGATCTGCTTCCCGTGCAGCTCTATCTGTTAGCAGCCTCGGTATTCCTGACTTTGGGTGCGTGTGGCTAGGACCGCGGTCAGGAACTTACTCAATGCTAACTTCAATTCTTCAGAGATGGCTTTTAACTATGGGTTCTTTGAAGACTACAACGCATGGGGTAGAAGCTCTACCGGGCTCCTTGTTGTTTGCGTCTTGCTCAATGCCGGAAGAAACAGTGCAGCATTCTTTATGCTGCTAATAGGTCAGTGACCCGAACGCACCGCGTGGAGTCCTTATAACTCACAAACTGCTTTCAGTTTCGTTGGGATACGGGGTTGTCCGCCCAACCCTTGGCTCTACCATGAACAAATGCCGCTACCTGACTGTTCTTCATTTTTTCTGTGGCGTCGTTTACGCAGCGAGCTCCTTGATCGTCACAGAAATCAGCATTTGGGTTCTGCTGTCTTGCGTTCTTCCACTTTCGACGACCATGACGGCATTCTACTTTTGGATCTTGCAAGGCATTACTCGGAGCATGGCACACCTGGAATCCCGTCGCCAACCTGTCAAATTGCGCATGTACCGACGTTTGTGGGATTTGCTGGTTGCCAGCGTGGTCGTTATCGTGGTGATGTTCGCAGTGGACTCGGTACGTTTGTTCTGTAAAAGCGTTTCCGAGCATGCCCTTACTCTTCCTTAGTTGTTTTTTGCCAACCGTGAGTCCCCAGCATGGGCTCCAACGCATTGGAAGGTGCGGTGGTTCCTCTTGGATGGATGGTTAAACACGCTGTTCCTGGCGATTTTTATTGGCATAAGCGTGCTATGGCGGCCAACGGAACAAAATCAGCGTTATGGACTGGACGAGCTCGCACAGGATGACAACGAGGACGACTTCCGCACAAGGTCCGGGGAAACAACAGCGGGTCAGCAGATTGGGCTTCGACGGCTCACGGCTCGCGATGAGGAGGATGGGCTGGGGGACGACAATGACTTTGAGGGTTTGGACGATCTTGAGGATGACGATGTACTTAACTGGGCGGAAGAGAACGTTGGCTCTCAAAAACCTGCGCCACATACGCCTATAATTGACGACAAAATAAATTGAGAAGTACGCTATCCTGAATATATCTTGCGCAGGTCTTCCGGCTTCGCGGCCATGAGCGTGACAGGACATCTGCCGGCCTCCTCCACGTATTTGAAAATGCATGGGTAGCAAAACACGTAACCAGATGGCAGCATCGTCGGGTTGGTCCGCAGTTGACCGCAGATTGGACACTCGGTTGTATCCGCTGGGACTGGTAAGCCGGCGGGATTGGGCTGGTAGACGAAAGACGCTACAGTAAGCCAAAAACTGCGATATACGCAAAGCACAGTATAGAAGCTTACTGGAAAAGGCTCAGGTGGCGGTGGGACAGGTTTAGTGCCGGCTTGCTTGTGATATTCCGACGAGTACCACCACTCCAAAAACTTAAAAAAGAAGATCGACATGGGCAGCGCGTATTTCAGGAAATCGAGTCCGCGTGTCAACATCATGGCAACCATATGGCGTGCAATACGAGAACGGGATGCTCCTCTCAACGCCAGCTTGCTCGCTTCCTTAAAGAGCTTCTGCCGCTCCTCTTGATCGCTCTGTCAAATACCGAGGGAAATGCTCGCATTATAGCTTCCCCATTCAAAAACCTTCCACAAGCGAACACTCACATAGTCCTTCATACTCATGCGGCGGGTCTGGAGACCGCATAAGTGCAGCCAAGGTGAGTAGCAGTCCGTCTTGCCATACATATAGCTAATTTGATACGAAAATACGACGGCCTGGTACGTGGCGTTTACATATGGGTATGTGCGACGAAACACTGCTAGCGCTTTCCTGCGCAAGCGAGCTCGAAGCGGTTCCTGCGCCGAGAAGATTAGGGTTTTCTTACGGGGCTGCTAGTCCTTTGCACCCCTTCGCTTGCTTCAAACACGTACATCCACATTTGGAGAAGTGGCCTCCCTTCCTTGATCCGTAAACAGGTTCCCAAAAATATGACTCCCAGCCCCTCCCGAGATACGTTCGTAGGCCTCGTCCGCCTTGGTTTTCGCGTAAGGAACGACAACCAGAGACACCAGAGAACCCCACATCTGCCCTGAGGTGAGTTGATGCCGCCCCTTTTTTCGACGGCCTGGGCCTCCACGCGCAGTTCGCTTCAAGCCGTAAAAGTGTTCAGCAAAGGAAGCGTCTGAAGAGACAAAAGTTAAGAAGCATGGACAAGGCGCGTCGATGCGCTCAGCTTGATTACTTGCCCCACTCTCTCAAGTAGTGCTGCTCGACAAGGAGCATGATGATCGAGAAGAGCTCATCATGACGGCTGACCAGGCGCAGAAGGTGTCTGGGGTATCGCTGTGCGTAAACAGACAGGATGTAGCGGACAGCCGGCTTGAGGAGGTCTCGCATGCGATCCTGTGCCACAAGCTCAAAGACCGAGGGACGATACGGATCCCCCGCAGCACCGAGGTTGCTAACAAACTCCATGACGGTCCAGTGAGCGGAGCAAACAACTGCCGGCACAAGGCGAGATGCTTGGGCTCGTTCGAGCCTTTTCGGATTCGTGCGATGACTCGCGACTTCTGATGGCTGTGCAGGTCACTGCATGCCTTTTCGGGATTTATCAATCTCATGAGTCATTGGCAAACGGTGACCTCTCGTCAAAAAGTTTGTGGGGCCTTTCCCACGGGCAGAGGCATCTTCAATTCTTCAAGACGACCAACCTGCTGAGGCTCCATGGCTGAGGCAGTGCGAAGATCTCTGACGGTGCTTAATGCGGCGCTGGCACCTGGAGCGAAACTTGCGGCAACGAAAGGGTCTGCGGAGGACACAGCAGCGGCCATTGCAGACCTTGACAAGGCAGACTACGGTCAGTTGAGACTGCACTATGAAGATTTCAGTACCGTCCATCAAGTCTCATCTGTGTCCCTATAGCTCTGGCAACCGCTCTGATATTTGATCGGGAAAACGGGCTTTTGCGGTTTGTGCGTTTGTCTCGAGGACATAAGGAGCATGACGATGCACAAGCTATACTGTGTACTGCCCTGGCGCGCTTCATGGCAGACGTCCCCGATGCAGTTAGGAGTTATACAGGCGAAATTCAGGTCCGTTTACGCATGTCCCATGAGTGAAGACAACATGCCAAACTCCCAGATTTCCAGACTTTGTGTCAGGTAGCCTTTGAAGCGACCAAGTCAGCAAAGTGCCGCGACGCGACCTTTTCTCCTCTAGCGGTGCTGATCGATACACGAACGCGCGCTGCGGATCTGGAGCAGCTTGATATAGCGAAGATGTTCAGCTTGTGAGTCGAGGAGGGATTACAGACAATGGGCAAGCGAAGAAGCTCAAAAATGCATTTTTGTTGCAGCTACTTTGGTGCATACAAGCAACAACAGACCAAGCTACAGGCATCCGTCAAAGGAGCGATTCTCCAAACTCTTGGTTCCATTTGTCGCTTTCATTGGAAGACCTTCGGGGAATCGTCGCTGGGAGCTGTGATGCAACTGCAAAGCTTTCTTCTTCAGAGCATCGAGACACTGTTCCACGTAGGGAAGGAACCAAGTCTTGCCTTCGTAGAAGGTGCTCTTCGAGGCCTTGACGATCTGATGTTCACTTCGGTCGATCTGAATAACGCGGCCATCTTCGCACATTGCAAACGGATTATGGAAATGCTGGTGCGGCCGCCTTGTCCGCCTCCAACCTTCCCGAATACTTTCTGATTGTTTCTCACAGAATCCAGAAACTGCCAGCAATATGAAGAGATATGCCGTCCCTACTGCGGCTCTCCAACTGTTTGCGAATCATGCCACAAACTTTCGCGAATGGTTATACGCTCAGGCCCGAGACATATACGGGGATCTGAAGGGAGCATGCAATACGAAAAACCCCGACGTTTCTAAACTAGGATATCGAGCTATGGACGCCTTTCTCGTCACGCTCGTGTCTACCCTTCATACTCCTGATGGACCGTTAGCTGGTGCTAAGCAGCTTTTCTGGGTGAGAACCTCATCAATTCACCACATTACTATTTATTGCTTCCAGCTCATTTGCATCCCTTTAGTGGTTCATGACACGCTTTGGTGAAATGATGCATGCAGAAGCGGGCTCCTATAAAGATGTATCTCTTGCCGTCCGGAGTTATGGTTACTTTGCTCTCGCATGCCAAGGACTAGCCACTTCTGAAGACCTGGAGTCCATTATCAGAGAAATCACAAAGAAGTCGTATACCCTTTTGATAACGGAGTAAGTTCCATTCTATGAGCGCATCTGTTCCCGCAAACGATTAACCCGCCACCCAGCGTCAGAACCTCTCAAGACGCGAGTGTTTATCTTCCTTCGTTCTTTGAAGCGTATGCGTGTCTGGTGCCACAAGTGAAGGCGGTGGGCAAGAACCTTTCCACTGCTATAGGTAAATTTTCTGAGAAATTCATGACTAAGTAGTATATATGCACTTACTTCTGTCTTCTATATCAGGCGACTTGGCCAAGAATCTGTTGATTAGATACCCTATGATGAGCTCTGCCTATCAAGGACTTTCTGCCACGGCTCTACGGAAATTACTTCTTGCCCTCTTCACATCCGGTCCTGCCGGGAGAGCGATCTGGTCATCCATCGCCTATGAGGCCGTTCTGGTCACGTGCACCTGTTCTAATCCGAACGCCGCCATGGAAGACACACAATTCGCCTTTGAGGACTACATGAACTTCTGGTCGCAGCTCTTTCGCCCGTCCTCAACCTCATCATCAATGGAAGGTCCTTCAATCGAGGAAGAGTTTGCAATCATGCTCTATGATGAAGTTATGAATGCATGCCTTCAAGTGCCTCGCAATCTTAACCTTAACATCAAGGAAGATGACGGGGATGAAGACACAGCATTTGAAACCGCCATTGCCGAGAATCCCATTGATGTCGGCGTTCTCACGAACTTCACGCAATTTATGGATCGTTTCCTTTCAAATATCTACAAGCGCAGGTTTCCGCAGTGGATCTACATCATGGGAGATACTTGGATCGAACTCGCTCTGCAAAACCCCCTAATCAGCAGTTTCCATGTCCTGCTTAGCATTGTATTTAAGATGTCGGATACGCTTAACTTTTTCCAAGACGCTCTTGAACCGGCAACCCGTGGAGACCGCGAAGGAAACGTTCAGGAAGTCTCGCCGCAAGCGACAAGCCAGCAAAAGTCTGCATATCTCCTCTTTACAAGCTATATGAAGCAAGTGGCACTTCGGTCTGCAGTCCTGAAAGATGACATGCTCGCGGGATCTTTGCGCTTGATACTAGCCTGCCCCGCAGACCTTATATCCACCTCTGGGCTCACCGAGCCGCTTGCTACCGCTTTGCGACTTGGTCTATCCTACCCTTCCTTAGCCGAGAACGCCCTTGATGCCCTGGAGCGCTGGATCGTGGAGTTGCCACGTGATGCATTGACGCCTATGTACCAACGAGTCCTCCCGGTATTTGCTGACTATCTGGTATTGGACTCCGGGCAACCCGACTCTGTGGAAGCTGGCGCCGTCCGCAAACCCCGGAAACCTGCTATTGGCGCGCGTTTCGACATGAGAAGGCTTGCCGAGAGCCGAAACCGGTTCGCAATGATGCAGAACATGTCTGAGAATCGCGCACAGTACAAGACCATCCGCACCAGAATTGCCATCCTTCTAGGCAACATCGGAGGGGATAACCGGTTGGTGCTTGGCCAAGCGTGGAACAAAGAGCAAGTTGTTGCTTGGGACACCGAGAAACGATTAGGCTTTGACGTTCCATTCAAGGAAATCCTCTGCAAAATTCACTTGGACGACATGCTGCCACGTATCATGGAATTGGCCGAAAGCTCACCCGACCGACAAACGAAAGTTGCCGCTACCGAGCTCTTTCATGCCTGCGTAATCCTGATGATAGGTCGGTCTGCGAAGCATTTGACCAATACAGGTCGATCCGAAGAGGTCAAAAAAAGTCCTTTCCACAAGCTTTACGGCAAGGTCTTCCCTGCGCTCCTCCGTCTGGCGATCGATCCTGAACGGGTCACGAAAGACCTTTTTCACCCTCTGGTATTTCAAATTATCCACTGGCTCACCAAAAATTCCAAAGCCGAGAACCCGGAGACGATGGCTATGCTGAACACCTGTCTCGAGGCTATTAGCGTTAGCGACGGAGCACTTCGAGCTTTCGCTAGCGACTGTGTCCGCGAGTTCATCGTATGGTCGATTAAACACACAGTCAAGGAGCAAGACCGCAAGAATTCCATGAATGTAAAGTCTGTCCTCAAAAGACTGTATCAGCTGCTCTCACATGCAAATGCGGACAGGCGACTGGGTGGTGCAACCGCGTTCAACAAAATCTACCGCACTCTCAGGGAAGAGGACGCGATAGTAGATCAGTTCACCATCGAGATCATATACAACCTGCTGATTAGTCTGCGGCTTGCGGAGGACGATGACTCTGCGCATGGGACTCGAAAGGAGGGCATGAAAGCCATAAATCATTTCGTGAAGATTTTGAAGCGGAAAACGGACGTCTTCCAGCGCGCAACCAAGCTTCGCAGGAAGGTGGACGCCTTGCAAACGATGGATATGGGCGGTCTAATATCTTGGGTTTTCGCAGAAATCGGGCGACCCGAGATCAATTACTCCCAGTATATGATGCAGCTGTTCATGGATCTGTCCTCTACTTCAACCGGGCCGCGTGACCAGGCTTCGAGGAAGTGGCTCCAAGCACGTTTGCAGGCCGATGACAGTTATGTCAGAAACATCCTTGAAAAGGATCTCCGCGACATCCCGAGAGATGCCACGTTTCACAGCATAGCAATGAAGCGCTGGATAAATTGTTACACAACCTGCGTGAACGGCTACGCCTTCCTGATGGATGCGCAGCTCCTTGACGCAGGCACTCTTCTTTGCAGCTCATGCGTGATGCAAAGCATAGGTTTTTTCATCGAAGCCCATGCTACGGCTCCGAGTAACACCGAAGGTACCAACGCCACCGAGCGACTTCAAGGCAACGAGCGTCGCTCTATAGCAATTGTAAAGACATTTACCTTCCTGCAAAGCATCCTCACAAAAACGTCGGAGCAGTCAGCGCTTGATGATCTTTGGAGCCCCCGGGTCTTCCAACTAACTGCCGTCTGTGTATTTCGTCCGGCTTCCGTTGGATTTGCACTCGAGAGTCAGGAGATCAAGCGACACCTACCTGCGCAAATGGTCGCTCTCATGATACTTTTGCGTAAAAAACTGGAGCCGAAATGGTCCCGACTTATGATGCAGCAGCTTGGAGAAGTGTATCAGTCGGAGTATTCAGATCTGGCTAAAATTGACTGGAAGGATTCGCGAAATCGGAGCGCCCTTGCTCAAAGCATTTCCGGCCTGCAACAGCTTCAGACAGCTGGACTACTTGAACGGCTTTGCTCCGAGACATCTTGTCGCATCACAGAAGATGCCTACAAGCTTGTTCTGGGTTTAGCAGATGCAAGAGATCCGATGACTGATATGCTGGTGGGCGAGCTTCTGACCTTCTGCTTAAAGGAGCCACGCTTGAAGGACAGGGTGTTGCTCGAGCTTCTCGGTCTTGAAAAACGGGAGAACGTTGAACTCTCCAAAGCTTTTTATCAAGCTTACGGTCGCTCACTTAATCCGTGGCTCGCACGAAACTTCAAGATCTCGGGCGACCTCATCGGGTGGAACTTGGGCAGCCCGATGGCCAATGAGATTTTGCAGGGCATCCCGGATTTCCTGCTAATGAATAAGCTTACGGACCCGAAGACTTGCGAGACCTTTATTACGGAGTTGGTCCGCCACGACGCTTTGGTTCGAACGGTGGCGGATGTATTTGAAGTCTCGGATCTCCTCAGGCTATGTACAAAGCTTCTCCGCCTTGACCCCACGCTGCTTACCCGTCCGCAGAACCCTGCATTTGCAAACGCGCTGAGAGATATCTACGTCTCTCTGCTGAACCCTCAGTCTCCTTTATCCGTCCTGAACGATGTGCTCAGCATCCTTCCGCCGCTTTTGGGCGTCGGAGCAGAAACCTCAAAGATCGAGCAGCGGCTGAGGGAGATTGTGGCCAACCAATTTCCTGTGAACCCGAGTGACTTACAACCCGGATCGACCTTGACTGAGTACGAAACGTCTATGCAAATGTTGATCACTGCTTTAGAGACATCCAACGCCGCAGTTTTGGTGAGAATCTTGATACCACACGTGTGCCGTTCCTCAACTCATCCATTCGCCGCGGTTTTAACGAGGAGCATCAAACTAGCTGGCGCAAAACCGCAGTTTTCGGAAGTGCGCGAGCTCCTGCACACATTGCAAGAATACTATCGAGACTCTACCCTACCAGCTTCTCTGCGTCGTAATGTTGTATCTCAGACCCTGAGCCCCCTCCTAAATGTCGCTCCGCCTACCCTTGTACGAGACTTCTTCTCAGGCAACGTGAAAGACATCATGACATTGCTGGCAGGAACGCAATCCGGGAAGGTGAAGGACCAGCTTCTTGCGAAAGCAGGTTGCTTTGAGCTCTTGGACCTGTGCTACACCCGCCTTGAAGTTAAAGATGTTCACGCGGCGGACGGGGATGTAGTCAAAGCCTATTGCGATGGAACACCCAAGACCGGCAAAGAGCTCTCGATGGACTTGATAAAACTTGCCAACGCTGCCAAAAATGAAGCGACAGATGAGGAACCTTCGGATGTTGTGGTTCTTCGACGAGGCTACCACCAGGCAGCATATAATGCTCTTGCCGCCGTCATATTGTCCACGCAAAGCGAGAAGCTTCAAACTTTCTGCACTGCGTTTCTTTTCAAGGAGAACCCGGCAAAGAAGGAGCACCACTGGACCAATATTATTGACCCAAAAATGGACCTCACGGAAGCCCTAAACTCGTTGTTGACTGGCGGTGCTTTTGCGAACAAGCGAACTAATGGGCAATATCTCGCTTCTCAGTACTTGACTGAAAGCAGCCTCAGTCAGACAACTACGATGACTATCGCAAGCAGCGTCGGCTTGAGTGTGCAATCGCAAAACCCGGAAGATATGCAGACGATGGATTTCGCCTCCGCGTTTTCTAGTCCCACCGATGATTATATACCAGATATGTTGCTTTCGCATAGTTCATGCATGCGGAAGATCGTGACTGCTATTAAGCGCCTGAGCGCCAATGACGATGGTACTTCCAAAGCAAAGGCTCCCGGATGGATGAACGAACTTTTCGAGAAGACAAGCAACAGCAATTCGCCATTAAACGTACGGTTATTTTTGGGGGCGCTGGTTTTGAACGTGCCCCAGGTATTCAAACCGTATGCAAACGACTGGTGGAAGCCCATTGCGTCTCTGGTGGCCGACCATCGAGATTACAGCGAAACAATTTCGCCATTTGTCGAAAGGTTATCGGCATTGCTGCTTGAATGGGGCTCTAACGGAAATTCTCAAGCTATCGTGCCCGCAGACACAAAGGAGTCGCGGGCCCTCATTTACCGCATGATTGAGGCGTTAGTTAAATCAGCTACGGTCTCACCCTCTCTCGCTCAGATCAAGCGTCACCTGAATATCATCTCCTACTTTGTCGACATGTGGCCCACACTGGTAGTGCCCCCGACAAACGAAATCTACCAATTGCTTTGCAGTACCGAAAAGAGAGAGAATCTTTCTGGAGCTTACCTCACTTCAGTCTTCATTTTCCATAACCTCAGCCCATTTGATATTCGTGGCCTGGGCAACGGTGTTATGTCAGAATACGACATTTGGAAATCGTGTATCTCGTTAATGGGACATCCCCGGAAGGAAGTTTACGGTTCTGCAGCCGAGGTCGTCGGAAAATGGGTGGCTTACGCCCTGAGGAACGGGTCACCATTGGTCGCAGACGTTTTGGAAGACTTGCATAAAAAGCTCCAGTCTCTTAACGGCGTGCGAGGCTCACCGGCCGATCAGGATCGGTTCGTACTGACTCTGGCCAGTCTCAGCGTGGGTTATCCGGATATCATGAAAGACTACTCCCAGCAGCTCCTCTTCGTTTTGCCACGCCTCGCTGGCAAAACTCGAGCTCGCTGTCTATACGCTTTGTCATCCTATGCTCCGCAAATTGAGGGTTTCTTCGAGGACTTCCGAGCCAAGAAGTTGATGGACCTGATACAACAACGAGACGAAGAGACTCAGAGGCTCGTGTTGATAACTCTGTACAATATCTCGTCGAAGCTCTCGCCAGGACAGATCAAGACTTTTCTTCCGGCTATTATAAGAACTTTTACTGGCTCGAGTTCGGAAAAATGCCGGCAGGCGTATTACTCTCTTCTGCAGAAACTGCACGAACATTTGGACAAGGATGGCCAGCTCAGTCGTCAAGTCAGAATAGGACTTTTGGCCGGGTCCAACGATCCTAATGATGACATCAGAAACGGAGTGCTTGCCTACCTAAGCAACGATCCTAACATGGAAAACGTTGACATTTTCGAAAAGACTCAAACGCTGCTGCGCCTTTATGAACCCGAGAGCGAGAGCTCATACTTGAGTTTCACATCATCATTTTTACTTGGAGCTACTCAGCAGTCTCCTCAATACAGTGCACAACTGGTATGCATTTCTTTCCCATTTGCTTTGTTAAAGTCTTCAAATATCATCTTCACTATGCTAACTTCTCCGACGGTTGTTGTAAGTTCGATAGCGGGTTGCCTGATGCCACCTTCGTGGATGCACATATCGACTGCTCCTGGGGTGGAGGAGGATCGATGCAACCCATCTTCGCCGCCACTCAGGCTACTATTGGCGATAGTCTCGGTTCACAGCGGCCCGGCTCTGAGCAAGTGAGAGCAACTCAGCAAGTCGCGTGGTCTCTGACTTTGGACATGAATCCTCTCCAAGCCCGCGACACGCTTTCCCAGGCAGGGTCTGAGATCTCTGGGGCTTTTTCTGCGAGCGTCGGGGAGGACGCCAGCGCTTTGGGCCCGGCGCGGTCCAGGCGAAAGTACGCCACCATTGCCGATACACATCGGCATTTTGCAAACCAAGCTGATCGAATACGCCGTAATCAGGCGCGGAGCGAACAGCAGCAAAAAGCAATCCGAGCGAACACAGTGGTCTTGGCGAGAAAGTATCGAGTCGGAGACCTCCCTGATATCGAAATCGAGAACAAGGAGATTATAGATCCGTTGAGGAGCCTGGCGATCCGTGATCCGGACATTGCACAACATGTTTTGAGTTCGATTATTGCCAGACTTTATGACGGTGCAGAGAACTACTCGGGAATGGTACGGGAGTCTCCTGCTATGGGATTGCCCAAGTATCGTTCTAACTAAGGTGACTTATTTTCAGGTCGATGTCGACGTGTACAGGGATACCATCGCCACTTCTCTACAACGGATCCTGAAGAACTCAATCGACTTTTCAACTCCAGTCATGGCAGCCATCCTGCGTACGATGAGTCAGATGTCTGCGCCAGTAGCAATTCCTAGTGCTGTTTACCGTGCTAGCGAGCAAAGCTCAAACAGCCATTTGGGTATCCTCTTATTGTAAGAAACACCTCCTGACTTCTTCACCGGTTAATACTTGCTGAAGCGCCCAAACCTCAGAGAAAAGTGTGTTTCAGAAGCTCACCCGCCCGGTAAGTCCGGTTATTGTTATGACCGGCTTCTTCCGACTGACAACAATTAATTAGCATCGAAGCGGGCACGAACCTCGCATTCTACCGAAAACAGCCAACAGAAAGGAACATGGCTGTATCTTGCGAGGTTGTACAAATCTCTGGCGAACTTGGACATCTATCGAGCGATCGTTGAACACCGCATTTCGTCAGATGTGCTCGTTAAAGGTCAGAGGAAATGTTTAAGGGACCTCGGTCTTCCTCATAGGCTTACTTTCAATCCTATTTTAGAAGCGACGGCGGCAGAGTCCTCGAAACTTTACGAGCAGGCTCTTAAAATGTACACAGAAGTTTTGGCTGGAGGTTCCGAGTTGGGAGCGACGGAGGTACCGTTTCCAACGTACCGCTTTGTATGATGCCAATGGCTTACACGTTCTACCAGCGCGATATCTGCCATACCGGAGAAGGAGACTGCTTGGATAATCTGGGCTCATGGGATGCCTTGACGAACTATGTGAATAACTCAGTCTCGGATGACCTCTCGCAACTGTGGGATGATGAGTTTCAAGAACCGTACTTGAGGTTATACTTTCGCGCTGAGCTCCGACATCAGGAGAATGCTTTGTCTACATTCGTGAATTCAGCTGTGGGCAATCCCAGAAAAAGGTGAGAGTTTTGTGGCTGTTGCCGCTTTTCGATTGCACCCGCTAATGATTTATTCCCGATAGACATATCTTGGAAACGAGGCATTTGAAGGGTGAGACCGGGTGAAGCTGCACGAGACATTGTCAGCTTTAACACTTGCTCTCGTAATAGATCTTTCTTTGTTGATGCTGTCGCAGGGTGACCTCAACCGCGCTCGCCATTATAGCCAGCAGGCTCTCGAAACGTTTCTCTCATCCTTTGGAGGTGTCCATCCCCTCGCCTATGAAGCGAGACTCTCCAAATTATCTCCTCTTCAGGTTCTTGTCGAGATTCAAGCTTTCGCAGATTGGGCTCAGGGAAAGGGATCCGGCAGTTTGGACCCGACACTACTACTTCACGGCTGGGCAGCTCGACAACCCTCGCTGCTGAAAGATGCGATGCCGACCTGGGAAGATGTCATGCTGAACAGAAAGCTGATCACGAACACGGTTGCCTCTACGCCCAATCTAGACATCAATCGCGCAGTCTTTGAACTTGCCCTAGCAGAGTCAAACCAGATGATGCAGAAGGCAGCGCGGAAACAGCATAATTTCTTTGTAGCGACACGTTACACCCTCAACCTCAAAAAGTTCGATTCTGCCTCTACCTACGCCACGCTCAAGCTAGCATTTGCCCGACTCCCTTATCTTCAGGTTGAAGATCAAACAGACTTGGCTAGCCAGACGATAGGTACCTTCAATTACTATCAGGTATTTAACGGAACAGAATGCTTGTCGGTGATCATTACTCACGCTGCTCTTGACCAGGATAACATCGATGAGCTGAACCCCGCGGAAAGAGCTCGATTCCGCGATTTGGAAGGGCGTATGTTCGGTCACGTGTGGCAGACTTGTTTAGAAAACCCGGTGGCAGGACCCTTGTTTCTCGCAAACAAGTATGTGCAGCGTGCTGCCAAGGCAACTGGCCATCAGAAGATTACAGAAATTTCTACGCTTGTAACTTTCGCTCGCACACGTTGCTTTGACCTTCTCCGTGAAGCTCTTCACCTTGACCGCACCATCGGTCACAGTCTACACCTGGCTTCCCACTGCGACAAGGTGCTGCGAAAAGTAGATGAAACTGAGCTAGAATCTGAGGTAATGTTTCGGGCTATCGCTCTTCGCGTGCAAGGCAACGGTACCTGATCTTTTCGTGACAGACTGCTGAGCTCGATGGAAGTTTGTACGCAAGGGAGTTGACAATCAACACTTTGACAGCAATGAAAACCGGCAATGCTACTGGAATCGAGCTCTTCCCTCGACTACTGCAGCTATTGGAGCAGTTCCCGGCAATAGCGGCGGAATTTGAAACTCACGCACAACTGATTCCGTCATGGACATTCTTGCGGTGGCTTCCACAAATGACAGCACTTCTGGACAAAGCGAGTGCAACTGCGTTACTTCCTGTCATCGCTCAGGTCGCGAGGGACTACCCTGCAGCCCTTTACTTCCCGCTGTCGATATCGAGTGAGCAATACTCCTTTGGCTCCGATTCTGAGTCGCGCACGAAGGAACGATCTATCTTGCAGATCAAAGCGCTTGTAGATGCGCCGCTTCTGCAAAAGTTCCAGTCCGAACTTCGACGTTTGACGGAGCCGCTTCACACATTTAAGGACTGGATAGCTCGTACGGACGCGATGCTGCGCGCAGAAGGAAAGACAGCTTCTGGTATCATGGCTGCCTTCCAAGAGATGAGCTTATACTGCCTGACTACCGATTCTTCGACGGGAGATGTTGGACGTGGGTTCGCATCTCGCCACGCTGCTGGCATTTTCAAGCTATGTGGTATGAAGCAGGGTGCGTGATGTTTCACTGACAACACTTGCTGACGGTTACGAACAGGAAAAGACGGTGGGAAGATTCCAAGTATGAGCGCGAAGAACTGGCGGGAGGTACAAGATTATTATCGCAAGAACATCGATGGCAAGGAAGCCCTACCTCCCGGGGGTATGGTGGCGCTCAAACGCTATTCACCATGGCTAGCTTCCTTCACAGCTTGCGATCACACGGAGGTTGGCAAAGCGGCGAGCTTTCGGCAACCTTCGACAGAATTGCTGATCATTTCCTTTGCAACGCTTCCAGGAAATCGAGATTCCCGGTCAATACAACGGCTCTACAAAGCCACGGCTGGATCAGCACGTTAAAATCGCTGGATTCCATTCGGAGGTTCTCGTCATGGGTTCCATTCGTCGACCCAAGCGACTGATTATCGTCGGGTCAGACGAGAAGCTGTACCCCTGGCTGATCAAGGTACGAAGGAGAATGTAATGAAAGGGCTCCCTGCATTCTTTGTTTGACCCAATTCCTCCAGGGAGGCGAGGACCTTCGCCTGGACCAACGAGTCCAGGAAATGTTTTCGGTCATGAACGGCATCATGGCGAAGGATCCTCGATGCCAAGACTTGTCACTCAGAACCTACAAAGTAGGAAAGTCGGCGCCTGTAACGATACGAAAGCTTTTCTGACTTCGACCGGGCTTTCTTAGGTTGTTCCAATGAGTACTACCCTGGGCATCTTGCAATGGGTGGACAATACAAAGCCGCTAAAAGAAGTCATCGAAAGCATTCCGGGAGCCAAGGAAGACTATGCACGTGCAGATAACAAGCATCAGGCATTCGTCAGCTCTTTTACTACGAAGGCCGCTGGTTTGGGCGATTGTGAGTAACATAATCATAAGCAGGATTCGCCAAACGATTCACTCATATGCCGGACAGTGTACGGGAACATGTTCAAACAAGCAAATCAAGCGAAGGTTTCCGATCATATGCGGTCCTTAGTGGCGCATGAGCCTTATCTCCGGCACTGGATGCACAAACTGGCTGCGTCGCCCGAAGCATTCCTCCTGATCCGAGCAACTTTTGCCAAGAGCCTCGCCGCCTTGAGCGTGTGCTCCTATCTTCTTGGTGAGATGGTTGTTTACATTGCTTCTTCAAATCATACTGATGCAAAAAGGTTGCAGGGATCGGAGATCGACATTTAGAGAACTTTTTAGTGGATATGGGATCGTGAGTTTTTTTCCGGTACCATCTCAGCATGGACTGCATGCTAACCAAGAATTCTTAGTGGCCAAATTATTGGCATCGATTTCGGTCACGCTTTCGGGTAAGTCCGGCCGTTTAACTTTGAGCTACGTGGCGCTTCTCATATTTTGATTCGCGTCAAGATCCGCAACTGAGGTTCTGCCAATCCCTGAACTGGTTCCTTTCCGGCTAACACGGCAGCTGGAGCTAGCAATGGAGCCCTTGGGCACGCACGTGTTGCTGAAGGGTGCCATGGTCAACACCATGAGTGGTAGGATTGCCTTTCGCACTACAGTTATTGTCTCGATCGCTCAGTTTCCCGCCGTCTGGGTGCCTCTTAGCTTTGCGCGACAGAAAGGAAGTGCTTCTTAACGTACTCAACATCTTCATCAAAGAACCGCTCATGGAATGGCGTAAGTTTGCTATATCCCAGGCGCAAAAGCAAGGTATGCATTAGAAAGGATCCCTTATTGCGCCTGGTGCATGCTGACCGTATATAAGGCAAGAGTCATTCTGCGATACTGGGTTCTGCGGAGAGCAGTCTCAACCCTCCCGAGTGGTATCCGCAGCAGAAGCTAGATATTGCAAAGTAAGTTTGCCCAATATCGGACAAGGTATACGGCGCACACGCCTGACAATGTAACACTGTGTATTCTTACAGACGCAAGCTCAACGGCGAACACCCTTCTCGTAAGCAGTTCACTACGCTGTCAGATGAAAGTCCATTCTTACTTTTCTGGTTGCTTTTCCACAGACCTTATGGCGCAGGAGTTGCAGTGGGGTCACGGCCACCAGGCATGGTTCCGTGCAGCGCGTGATGTGCTATTAGGCACGAATAGCGGCCGTTTGCGTTCTGAAGTTGGCGTACAGTGTGCAACCGTACAAGAGCAGATTGAGTGCTTGATCGACCAAGCCACGGATCCCAACATCCTCGGCCGGGCGTGGCGGGGCTGGGGGTCATGGTGCTAAGAGTTGCGAGCACAATGCATTGGATTCCCATATCAGAATATATCATAGATCGGTCTTTGACGACGACTTCTGTGTGAGATTCTGAGAAGAGGCTCCCAGCGCCATCGACGCGACGTTCCGCCTCGTTGTCTTCATCATGGGGTCTTTCCCAGCACTTTCCGACTAAACTCATGAACTTAATGCTCACGTCAACAGCAACATCCCGTCCGCGCAAATAAGATTGCTGGGGCACGCGATCATCACTTCGCGTCGAGTGCACGGAGCCTGTAAGGACATTGCGAACCGAAGCGATGAAGAGTGTCGCAGATTCATATGTCCGTAAACAGCATCCACAGTCCCTTAAGGTATCCGACAATCTCGTCGGCGCCAAGTTTGCTCTCTCCGAACACCCTATCGACGAATGTGATGGGCACCTCTCCAACCTTGAATCCGAACTGCCTCGCCCGAACCATCATCTCCATCTGGAACACGTATCCTTTTGACTTGGTGGCACCGATCAGCTTGGCCAGTACCGGCTTCTTGTAGAGTCTGTCGGAAATGAGGGGCATCAGACAGATGCGACCAAAGCGGAAACCCATGCGAGGCAGACATCGTACCGGAAGCTTCCCGTAAGATCTGTGATCCCTGGGTTGAGGAGGACGTCGGCGAGGTAGTTGGCCACGCGGGACGTCAGTTTGCGGCGAAGGTCCCAGCCATACACCCCGCCTCCCTGGCTGTAGCGCGTGCCCGTGACAACGTCGTAGTCGTGCTTCTGCTGCAGTCTGTGCGACGAAGTGTTATAGAGTCTGAGCACAATGGTAGTGTCCGTGGACTGATGCTTGGCTTCCTAAGCCTCACCTCACAAAGTCCTGAATGAACTGTGGCTGTATCAGTGGAGAAGGTGGCTCGTATCAGCATTTGTCCCGCTCGAGGGGATCAATAAATCCCGTCCGTTGGAACCATACGTGATGGGACATGTCGGCGTCCATGATGAAGACATAGTCGCCCGTGGAATGTTGGATTCCGTGAACGTACGCCGTGCCGAGGCCGAGCTTTCCTGCGCGTGGTCGCAGCAGCTAGAGACGATGAACCGAGGATTCAAGTTCAGCCAGCGGGAACTCGACATCGCTGGAATGAAGCGAGATGTCTGGCAACGTACAATCCTGTTCTCCCCGTAAACTCCTTGCAGCTGCTTTGCGATCTCCAACGTGCCGTCCGGCGACGCATCGTCAATCACGATAATTTCGTAGTCCAGGTTTCTGTGGTCGGGTGATGCCGTCAGCTTCAAAGGTTCAAACGCCTCTTCTTCAATCATTCCTCATGACGTACGCCTCGGTAAAGGCCTTGACAAGCAGCCAAATGATGATTGGCAAATTCTGGCGTTCGTTGTATGTGGGCAGGAGAACCGAGTATTTTGATGTTTCCGCCATGGCTCCAGAGGTTGCAGACGGGATCCAGACGTGAACAGAATCCGGCGGCGGTAGTGCTTGAGACACGAGGGGCAGGTTGCTCGTCGGCCGGGGTACCGAATGGGGAAATGGTGAAGGGCCCTATGAACGCGAAAGCCTCTGCGGCCAAACTCTTGTGCGGCGAGGAGCGGCTAGCTCCGCGAAACCCAACACACACACGCACACACACACACTCTTCTCCCGTGATGCTCGACGCAGAAGGCATCTCAATCTCTACAAGGCTATCTCCGGGTTTCGGATACCATCAAAAGCTGAACATCAATGTCACCATAGCTGATCAAGCAAGATCACAACGAAAAAAAAACAGCATAAATAGTAGTGCTCGCGCTCTAGAAATCTTGTTCAGCTTCGACCGCAGCGCGTTTGCCGATCGTTACGAGATTGCTCGGATATCTTGGCCCAATCATGTTTCCATATTGTGCTACGGGGATTCGGATCTCGAGGTACCTCTAAACGACCCGGCCGCCAGGCCCAACCAAGTCCTTGTGAGCATCCTGCTGGACAGGTGAGCCCAACTTCGCAATGCGTGCTGAAGAGTTGTGCCAAAGGCCTACCCGACACCTCCACCTCATAGGAATGGCCGCGATACATACCTAGAAGTACCGTTTCATATGCGGTACCTCCCACCGCACAGCAAGAAAGATTACTTGCCGGCTACGACGCCGGACGTTCGCGCTTTCTTGGTTCCACGGACGTCAGCAGCCATACCGAGCGCAATCGTGGCAAAGAATCCGTTTTCCCCACCGTCCGATGCGGTGGTTATCGGAGTCGATCTCATCGGACCCGACGCTGTCTCTCTAGCAAAGGCCTTGCGGATCCCCGTCGGTCATCTGGAAGACGCTGCGACGGTCGAGTGGATGACGCTGGCGGTCGTCATCTTGGGCGTGGCCCTCGTGATGTGGGAGCTGGCTCGGTTCACCGCGCGGAATGCTATTCGGGACACGCCGACGTTGAAAGCAAAGAAGAAGATCTGATGCTTGACACGTCTGACGAGGGCCAGGGGACGAGCCAATAGGGAGCATTCGCTGAGCACACTGAGGGCCTTATTTGATTCTGGGCGGGAAACTTCCCGCTGAACTTTGTACAACGACAACCTTTTGCACGCCGTTACTTACTGTAACAATTGCAGGGCGGGAAGGGACTGAAGGGATGGCGCCGTCCTAAAAGGGATGGCACTGTACAGTATGACTGCAAAGATTGCCCAGTCATGACGCGAAGCGCAGCAGCATGAGAACCTCAAAGAACTACGCCCTGCAATCAAGAAAAGATGGATCATGCATAACAAAGCACTTGCGGCGTTGGCTACATGTCGATAAGTGTGAGGAAATGTAACGTCCAGAGAATAAGATTTTGAAAAAAAAGGAATGTAAAAAAGTACAGAGTAATCCCATGTTATCGGGAGAGAGTAAATGCAATGAGCAACGGGCAAGAGGGTGAGAAAGACGCGGGGAGACTAGAAAGCGTGCCGGCGCGCTTTACGCGAGGAAGACAGCGGCCATGGGGATGGCAGCGAGCGCGGCGAACGCGGGGACGTTGGATCGAGCGTCGGACTTGGACGCTGGGGTGGTGACGGCAGCGCCAGAGGCAGCGGGGCCTACGGAGGACACGACGGTGGCGACAGGGACGGCGGAAGATCCGACGATGGTGGCGGTGGCGGCCTGTCCGTTGACGGTGGCAGCGATCTGGGTGGTGGCGGCGACGGTGGCCGAGACGGTGGAGACGGGGACGACGCTGGTAGCGGCGGCGGCACCGGAGGCGCTGGCAGTGCCGGCGGTGATGGTGAACAGGTTGGTCGTGTAGAGGGTGGTGCTGCCGGAGATGTACGCAAGGGCGTAAGCGGTTCCAGCGGCAATGCCGGCGGGGACGGTGCCGGTGACCTTCTTGGCGTTGAGAGTGGAAGTGGCGAACACGGAACCGGCGAGCTGGCCCTTGGTGTTACCGTTTCGGAAGTCAATGACCTGGAAGGTGACGGCAGCGGTGTCGTCGGTACCGGGAATGGTGGTTCCGTTGGGGGAGTCCTCCCAGTCAATCTCGATGGGTCCACCGGCAGCGTAGACGGCACCAGCGGCAGGGGCGGTGAAGAGGAGGTCGGTGGCGGAAGCGACCGAGGCGAGGAGAGTGAAGGCAGCGAAGATGGACTTGACGAACATGTTGATAACTGTGAGCGAGGTTAAAGGGTGGGAAGTGGGAGAGTTCTAGTAGTACTGTATTAGTAGAGCTGGTAGCAGATGGCAGTGGGTTGAGAGGGAGAGGGAGGGGAGCGGGGGAAGAGCCTTTGCTTTTTATCCAGAAGGACGCCGTCAATTGTTGTGGCTCTCTCTCACTGGGGCTCTCCCCCTTCGCACCGGACCGACCGGGTGGGAAATGCCCGCTCCCTTCCCTCCCTGCCCCCGCATGGTCCAGCCAAAACACCCCCCGCCTCGTCGGTAGCACCACCATCGAAGGGAGTGATGTCTCGACTCCCCGAGGTGTGAAGGGGGAAGGAAGGGAAGGAAAGAGAGAGAAAGAAAGGGAGGGCCAAGCGTGTGAACGTCATCTCCCTCCTTTGATTCGCTACCAATTCCCAAAGACGCGCCCCCCCCTTCCCTTTTGCGCGCGCAACCAGTTAAAAAATTGGCGGCGAGAATTTGACCAAACGTTTCAGGAAGAGGAGGATCGCCCGTTTGGAACCCTTACGTAAGCTCCCACCGTTGGCGCTTCGACACAAACCGATGGCGGCGGGGCGCCCTTCAGGGAGGAAACAGAGGGGTGCGGTGGAAACACTTGAGGAGACGGCTGATGTCGTCATTCCATTCAATTGCTTCGGTCCTCTCCTCGCTCGGTTTCGTGTCCGAGAGGGGGTTCGCCCCAGCCATGCAGACAATCTTTCTCTTGTCATATCGTCGGGGAAGGACGAGTGTACTCGCCAGGGTAGTTGCGCGTCGCCGTTTTTGGGACGCGCTTTGCCATGTCACTCAAGACTTGCTCTTTTCATCAGCAGGATTCCCGGAACAGGGTTATGCTTTGGTACTAAAGATCGTTTCTTCACTGCTCGGCCTTCTGATGAACATCACTCTCCGCACACCGAGAAGAACGCGTCTGCAAGTGAGACGGTTGTTCGAGATTTTGAGTAATATGAATCCGGACTACACACGTTATCAAGCTGGCTTCGAAGGGACTTCAATCGTCCCACGCTTGCTAGCAGTGAAGAGGAAGATGTCATCGCTTCGATAGATTTCGTCCTGCTCCTCCAGCTCAACATGCTTGAAAGTGAAACGCTTGCCGAACAGCTCCCAAAAGTCCATCTCACTACGAAAGTCCCTCTTCTCGTAGGCAATCCATATGCATGTCCGAGTGTCACAGAGCTCGGCGATCGTGTCGACTAGAAGCCCGTACAGCGACGCGTCGTACAAGCAATCGGAGATCAGCACATGGGTTGGTGGAAGCGGAAGGGCAAGGCTTGCAACGTCGGATGTGGATCCCCAATTCAAAAGAGCCGCGGCAATCGTAGGAAGTCGACCCGCGAGAAGTGTTTGCACCGCCAGGACATTTTCTGTCAGCAACGGAAGAGCCCACTTTGCATCCACCAGGATGACCGAGGAAGCACTTCCTGCTGTCATCATGGCCACGGACAGACCAACGAGGCCTGTTCCTGCTCCGATCTCCAGAATACGGGCGTTATCCAGGATTGACGGCTGTCTGCGCAATTGTTTTTCGATGTATTTTGCGAGGCACAGAGCAGAGTCCCAGACCGTGGCGCCTGAGCACAAAATCAGCATAGAATCCGTCACTGGCAAATGGGATGATAACAAAGGCCAGAATGTTCTCACCTTGGCCACCAGCAAGTGTACCAGAAGGATCTTGTTGCAGGACGAGATCGACGCCGAGCGGATTCAAGAACTCGAAGGTATAAGGAATGGAGGGAAGCGTTCCCGGCATTTCTGACCGCGGTTCTGATTCGACGATCGTTGCGGTCATAATGAAGTCTCCAGGCCGAAGTTAAGGGCTCGTGTGTGTCCCCGGTTTTAGGAATGGTGGGCCTGGAGCTGTGTCCTTCAACAGCCAGCTTCCTTTGACGCGGTGGGAATTGTGGGAGGACAAGGACCGAAAGAAACAGCAGGACGGTGGGGACAAAAAGGGCAGGTTCGCGCAGCTGTGACTCACGCCTTCAAGTTGGCACATCAGCTAACACGGCCACCGGCAAACTCCCCGAGTCGTCAGTTGACCGAGAACCCTTAGGGTTCGTGCCCATCGCTTCCCTCTCCCCTCTCACCCCTACCAACAGAGCATTGGCTCAGAAGACGATTCAATCTGCCCTTTTTCAGCACAGGAGGTAACTGATTAGTCTGGGGCCCTGGAGATGTTCCTGAAGAGTCGAGTCGTAGTTTGCGAACAAGGCTGATTCATGTCCGTTTCCGTTTTTGTCCCCGTTGCGACTCTGACTCTCAGCCAGGGTAAACCTTACCACTGTTTGCCCGTTCCCTTGCTACGTGCTTATTCTTCTCCCCACGACAGAATCGCAGAGAAATGTCCCGCCTCAATGAATACCAGGTCGTTGGCCGTCGGTCGCCTACTGAGAAGGAGCCCGTGCCAAAGCTCTTCCGTATGCGTCTCTTCGCTCCCAACGAAGTTGTCGCAAAGTCCCGCTTCTGGTACTTCCTGAAGCAGGTCAACAAGGTGAAGAAGGCTTCCGGAGAGATCGTCTCCGTGAACCAGGTAAGGGCCGCGACCATGGAACGGGTCTGGAAAGGTGGAGCTCGTAACCTGCAGGCAATTTGAGAAGGTTCGCTAAACCTGCTTCCTCCAGATCTTCGAGAAGAAGCCGCTTGCCGTCAAGAACTTCGGCATCTGGATCCGATATAACTCGCGCTCTGGAACACACAACATGTACAAGGAGTACCGTGAGCTTTCCCGCGTTGGGGCCGTCGACACTTGCTGTATGTTCCCCTTCTTCGCATTTCGAATCTTTGATCTGGGCTCAGCCCTTGACCCTTTCTATGCACAGACCAGGACATGGCTGCTCGTCACCGTGCTCGGTTCACCTCGATCCAGATCATTAAGGTCGCCGAAGTTAAGGCCGCTGACGTCCGTCGCCCTTACATCAAGCAGCTCCTCGACCCTAAGCTGCGATTCCCCCTCCCCCACCGTCTGTCCCGCCCTGCCAGCAAGCGTTTCCGCCCGGTCTTCTCTGGTGTTCGCCCCAGCACTTTCTAAGTGTACAATGCGACATTGCTATTTGGACACAGCATTCGCTGCGACGCTTTTGGATGTAGGGCTTTGACGATTGGATGGGCGGAGAGCATGGATCTCTTGGTCGTGAGATATCCATGATGGGGGATCGTATCGTGGTGGTTACGGCGTGGGGAAGCATTCTTTGTGGCTACCACGCCGCATCGCCGCATAAATCTGTGACTAGGATCTAGCATGAAGGTCCTCAAAGCTTTGTTTGAAAACGAATCACCTCCGCTGTCCCACTCGGCGATCCATCCTTTGCATTTGATTCGTTGGCGCAAGTAACATACCTTAGCCATTCCTCCGCTCCTCACGTCTCGTCGACACCACCTCTCGTAGAAGCGGCCGAGTCGGAGGCTTCGCCTTCGCTAGTGAGTCAGAGGTAGATTTGGTCGCTGTCAGAGAGCGCAACTCCGAATTGTTCGGACAGACCCCTGTCAAGGCACAAACTGCAAGTACCGGTATAGTCAAGGCACAAACTGCAACCTTCCCAGCGAAAGTCTTCCAGCATACATGGCAAAGGTCAAACGAAAGCGTTCCGGGGATGTACGGCTCTCTTCCAACCACCCTTCGACTCCTCGAACAAAGAAGCCGAAGCCCACAGAAGTTCCTGCGAAGAGCCCGATTACACCGGGTCGGCAGTCTTTCTTCGGCGCATTCTTGTCCTTAGTAGGCTTGAAGAGCCCTCCGGGATCAGGAACGGGCAGCGTTACGGGCAGTCAGAATACAGTAAAGACGGTGCGGACGTTCCGATTGGTGGCTAGCGCGAGAACACGCCGAATAGTCGGCGAGGGCACAACCCAAAACCCCATCATCGTCGATGAAGACGAAGACGAGGAAAAGGAAACGCCAGCCCAGCATCAACCCGCAGAGACTTTGAAACAGAATTTGACTGGAAGGAGCTCACTCGAACCAGGGTCACCTTCCGATCCACGATACGACCACGACGTGGTGCTTCCCACGCCAGATACCCCGGCCACTCCGGCCCCGGATCGTGCAGCTAGGCACTTTTTGGTTGATGCGAAAGCCCCGGAAGGGCAGACAGCGCCGGTGGAAGCTGCTGATGACGAGTCAGCGTCTGAGCATTGGATAAACTACCCTGATGCAGAGGACAAGCCTGAGCCGGTCTTGGAGCCGGTCCGAAGCAAGGATGATGACGAAGCCACCGTCCCTTTACCTTCTGCAGTCAGTCTCAACTTGGACGACGCCATAGTCAAGATAAAGTCTATATATATCGCACGGCCAGACCTTCTCGGGCAATTGTCGCCAGGCTCCTCCAGGTAGATAAGTATGGTTTTCTCTGAATAGTCGGATTGGCGAGTTCTCACGAGATGAACCTTCCAGGTACGGGGCTTAGACATACGGAAGCGCTTTGATTATCCTGACAGTTGAGCAATCTGTTTTCAAGTGCCCTTCGAAAGCATGTTGGCGAGAGTCCGACGAGACTACCACTGCCCGCAAGTCGGTTCGCCAGATCCGTTATCAAACCTACGGTAAGGCGCCCGCGCCCATTTTCGTGGCCCTTTTGGACAAGGGACTCAATCTGCGCAGTCGCGAAGGCACATTGAAGAGAATAGAAAGAAGATGGCGCAACGATATGCGCCGGAAAAGTTCTCAGAAGCTAAGCTAAAAATGATCCGAAGATATCTGCCGGAACGTTGGGCAGATGCGGCACGAGGTACAAGCAACTGCGTTTTGATGCATCAAGCGGAGGAGTGACCTTGACTGTTTCTTAGGTCCCACAACGAGATCCGTGCCTATGAAGACCAGAAGGCCACAGTAAGTCCGATATCAAGCGACAATGGGAAACTGCCGACGTTGATTCGATGTTTCTCGTAGTAGTGCTATGCGATCCACCACGTCGCGGGATGCGCTGGCCCGGTTACACGCTGGCATTCATGAAGAAAAGTTTCTTCACGAAAGGATACAAACCTTCATGGAAAGGTACGAATTTCACGGTATAAGTCTACAAAGCGACTCGAGCTGATATGATCGCTTCAGTCAAGGCAAACAGCTGCCCCAGAAGCCCATCACGCCGTCATATCAGGAACTGCTTTCCAAACGGGAGGCAATGGATCGCGAGGTAGGCAATCTCCTATCCCGGATTGCGAATAAAGCTCGGCCTTTCTCATGTCTTGGCCGATTTGATAGCTCAAGGAGCTGAGGGATAACCTGCAGTTTGAAGATTCTGAAGGGGTACGTGGGCTAGGCTCCATTCGCTTCCATGCGAAATGCTTATGTATCTTGGTTTCAGGAAGGGGAGTTCCCACGGCTTACGGATGATCAAGAAGACCTGGTACGTATGAGTTGAGCTTCCTCAGAAACGTATCGTTGACATGCAGTGTAGATCGATGAGACCCTTCAAGGGCCGCGAAAGCAAGTGGTCATCAGCTGCTTCAATGTGGACCTTACACGAGAGAGCATCGCGACCTTGAGTCCCGGCGCCTGGCTCGACGACGAGGTTAGCGGGAAATGCCGGCCCTGTTAAGGTCCTTGGGAGTTGAGCTTTCGTTTCTTTTGTTTCTTGCCCCGTTCTAGATCATCAACATATACGGACAACTCATCATGGAGCGCGCTCATGCGGATCAAGAGAACTTTTTAAAAGTGCACTTCTTCAACACTCACTTCTATCCTTTTCTGAGCAAGGGCTTTGCGCAGGTGAAGCGATGGACGAGAAAGGTCAGCATAAAATAAGAACCGCCATGTCCTCTCAATGCCCATCACTCACATTTGGAACGCAATCCTTAGATTGACATCTTTTCGATGGACTGTGTTCTTATTCCAATACACTTGGGAGTGCACTGGACGTGCGGGATCATAAACCTTCGGGAAAAGCGCTTCGAGTTTTATGACTCGCTCGGAGGGCCAGGTGCCGTGCACATCAGGGTTCGTCCATCGAGTCTTCGCATTCGAGGCTGACCGGATACACCGAACTTTTATTGAAACTTCACAATGCTCTTCCCTTAGTTGATGCGTCATTATCTTGAGGAAGAATCATTAAACAGAAAGAAAGTTCCCATCGATCTAAGCTCGTGGACCGACTACACACCCAACCCCTCGACTGGGGTAAGTTTTTCGTTCCTTGCTTCGCAGCGGCCTTGCTAAATGCTATTATGTCGTTATCGCAGGAGTGTCCGGCGCAGATGAATGGCTATGACTGCGGCGTGTTCACGTGCTTTTTCATGGAGTACGCTTCCCGAGCGGCTCCCTTCGACTACGGAATGGATCAGATGCCTTACTTTAGACGGCGGATCATCCTCGAGATCATGGAGCAGAGACTTCTGCCGGCTAGTTGCTGATTTTCTAGCGACACTCACGTATCCTGACCCACTTTGCGTCATCGGCTTTTTCTCGTGCTGGGGCTAAACGGTGTTGCGGCGGATGCCCAAAGAAACAGTGGAGGGGATATGAGGAGTATCACAGACCGTGCGGCGCGCCTGGCGTTTTTGAAGGCCGTGAACCGTATTCGCTTGTCAATACACATATCCGTCAGACCCCTTTATCACATTCTAAGAACTATCAGATGGAACAACAAGATGATGATAGATTCAGAAAACTCTCCCTAAGTGCAATTATTACCAACGCTAAACGCTAAGCTTGCGACGAGTCCCGAACAGCTCGGACGAACGCCTTGAGCTTTTCGATGTTCTTGACCCCCTTCGACTTCTCGACCCCGCTGCAGACATCCACGCACGCAGGTCGGACTGCACGAACCGCGGTGGCCACATTCTCGACCCCCAGACCGCCGGCCAACCAGATCGGAGCCTTTCGTGCGACGTCCACCGCCACGACGTTCCAATCGAACGTCTTGCCGCTCCCACCGTGCTGCACGATTTCGGACGAAGAAGCGATCCCGGCGGTGGCCGTGTCGAGGAGGAAGGCGCCTAGTCCCACGGTGGATGGGGATACCAGAGACGAGAGGACAGATCTCGCCGTGTCCGACGGGCCCACATGAAGAACCTTGATGACAGGTCGAGGGATGTAGGTTGCCAGGTGAGCTGGTTCGGATCCGTGGAACTGGACCACGTCGAGATGAGCTTCCTCGACCGCGTCTCGCACTTCCTGCAACGTGTGGTTCGAAAACACTCCGACGATGTAAGGAAGTCTCCGGGGCGCGCGAAGGGTCGTCATGGACGTTTGCAACCAATTCAGAGGATCCACGTCCGGACGCGCTATAGGAAGTGATGGTGGCTGGTGTTCCTCGGTGTCCAACCCAAGATGCTTGTAGAGTCCGACGACGATGTCGCGAGCTTTTTGAACCGTCACGTTTCGAGCACTCTTCGCGAAGATGAGACCGAGAAAGTCGGCGCCGGCTTCCGTCGCAGCGATCGCATCCTCCAGGTTCGTGATGCCGCAGATCTTGACCATGGTCCCCTCGGAAGGTGCCTTTCCGATTTCTCGTGGTGGTCGACCGAGCAGAGAAGCGATGAACGCTCCCTTGTCCGCGCTACGCATGAGAGCTTCACCGACCAGCACACCCTTGGCGCCTCCCTTGACGTACACGCCCACGTCGGCTCTTGACGAGATGCCGCTGAGAGCCACCAGTATGACACCCTCCGGAACCATGGAGCTGAGTTGTGAGGTACGGCCCATGTCCATAGTGAAGGTGTGGAGATCGCGGTTGTTGACGCCGATGACTTTGGAACCGACGGCCACGGCACGTGTCATCTCGGCTGCGTTGGCCACCTCGACCATGGGCTCCATACCGAGAGCACGAGAGTAATGAAGAAGGTCGGTGAGTTTATCGTCGGTCAAGATCGCCACGATGAGGAGAAGGGTATCGGCGCCGTAAAGCCTTGCCTCTGCGATTTGGTATCGATCGACCACGAAATCCTTGCGGAGTACCGCGGGCCGGTTCGGTACATTGTCTAGAGCCGCTCGGACTTGCCGCATGTCCTCCAGAGATCCTTTGAACCAGGTCGGTTCCGTGAGAACGGAGATGACAGCCGCTCCACCGCGAGCGTATTCAACGGCCTGCGTCGCAGCATGCGCTGTGATTTCGATATCTCCCTTCGAGGGAGAAGCACGCTTGATCTCGCCCATGATAGCGACAGGATCTGCGGCCGCAAGCACTCGTGCGGGAAAATCAATGCTAGCAGGAGCTAGCCCCAACGCGATCGAGCGCTGCAGATGCTGCAGTGAGCGACCTGGCTGCGAACTGGCCTCTGCTACGTCTCGTAGGCGCTGCTCGTTAATCTTCTCCAGGATGCTCAGCTTCTTCTCCTGTGATTCATTTCCGGGGTATGTAGATGGAACGTCGCGTCGGCTGCCGGAAGCCGCTCCGGTCGAGTTCACTTTTGAGACTAAAGATAACGGAATACCATTGGTAGCGGCTTTCCGAGATCCGCTCGGTCCGCTCTCTGTGGGACATTTCACAAGATCATCCCTGACCTTGAGTTCATCCCACCTGCCACCCTCCCATTTCAGGAAATTGGTAAAGATCTTTCGACCTCCCTCACTTGCGATGCTCTCTGGATGGTATTGCACGCCTTCCACGACAAACTCCTTGTGTCGCACGCCCATCACCAGTCCATTCTGTATCCAGCTTGTGATCTCCAGAGAAGCTGGTAGCGTTTTGGCATCCCCGACAAGGGAGTGGTATCTGGTGCATTCGATGCCCTGCGCGACGCCTTCGTACAGACCTTTCCCATCGTGCAGGACGGGCGTCGTTTTGCCGTGAACGATCTCCCCAGCATACGTGACGGTCCCTCCGAAGATCTCGAACATGCACTGCTCCCCGAGGCACACTCCCAGCACCGGGATCTTGCCCGCGAAGTGGCGGATGACGTCGTTTGAGATGGCGGCATCCGCGGGTCGTCCGGGACCCGGAGATATCACCACGTTGCGCGGGTTCAGGGCGATGCACTGCTCCAGCGTCACCTGGTCGTTTCGGAACACGACCACATTGGCGCCGGCTTCGGAAAGGTACTGGTAGACGTTCCAGGTAAAGCTGTCGTAGTTGTCGATGAGGAGAGTGATATCCGTGGCACTTTCCCGATCGGTTGGCAATTTAGTGCTACCAATTTCACGTGAGGACAGTTTCGTGGAAGGCGTGCGCGCTGAAGCAGGCTTTGTCAGAGGATCTGCTCGGGTCACTCCTGCGGCTTTAGCCTCAGAGCTGCCTTGCGTCTGTGTCTTGGCCTGCAGATTCTGGTAATATTCTTCGGCTTTTTTGATCGTAGTCACGTTGGATTTTAGCTTGCTGACCGTCTCCTCCCACTCCGTCACTGGAACAGAGTCATACACGATGCCGGCTCCAGCTTGCAAGTAAACGTAACCATCCTTGAAGAGCATCGTACGAATGGCGATGGCGGTATCCATGCCCCCGGAATATGCAAAGTAGCCGACGGCTCCCGCATATATCCCGCGCTTTTCACCTTCGAGCTCGTAGATCAACTCCATGGCTTTCACCTTGGGAGCACCGCTGACGGTGCCAGCGGGGAAGATGGATCGGAAGGCGTCGAAACGCGTTTTGTCGGAACGAAGGGTGCCGGATACGTTGCTGACGATGTGCATGACGTGACTATACCGTTCGATGTGCATCAGCGAGTCCACTTTGACGGTGCTTGGATCGCATATCCGATTGACGTCGTTTCGTCCGAGGTCGACGAGCATGATGTGCTCGGAACGTTCCTTGAGGTCGGCGAGGAGATCGGCGGCGAGTGCTTCGTCTTCTTCTGGCGTCTTGCCGCGCTTCCGCGTGCCAGCGATGGGATGCGTATAGACCGTGTTGTTTTCGACCTTGACAAGCATCTCGGGTGATGCACCGACGATCTGGAAGTCCTTCACATTGACATAGAACATGTAGGGCGATGGATTCACGCTGCGCAGAGTTCGATAGGCGTTGAAGGGATGGAGTGTCGTCTTCTTCTTCAACCGCTGAGATGGGACCGCCTGGATGATGTCTCCCTCCGTGATGTGATGCTGCAGGGTTTTGACGAAGCCTTCGTACTTTTCCTGTCCGACGTTGGACTCGGTGGACTGATCCAGCTCGATGGGCGGTTGGGGAGGTACCGGGATGTGCTCGTTGGTCAGCAAGGCCATGACCTTCTCCAGTTCGACCGCCACTCTTGCGTACTCGGCGTGGATCTGTTGCTGCTGACTGTCCGTGTTGTCGACACGGAAGTGGCTCACGACCTGCAAGATGTGATGCAGATGGTCGAACACGACGATGGTGTCGCAGAACATCAGGATAGAGTCCGGGATGGCGATGGGATCTCGAAGTGGCCGATCGGTCCGCGGTTCAAAGTATCGCACGCAGTCGTACGCCATGTAGCCGATGGCGCCGCCGGTGAACTCGGGAAGTCCGGGGACGGGAACGTAGCGCACATCATCCAGCTCGTTCTCCACGACGAGCAGCGGATCCCCTTTCACATCCTCGAACTCGCCGGTCCGGATGACCTTGTAGGGAGCAGCCCCCAGAAACGAGTATCGACTGATCCTTTCCCCGCCGGCCACGGACTCGAACAGGAACGAGTAGTCGCTATGTTCTGCGAGACGCAGGTAGGCCGAGACCGGAGTGATGAGGTCGGCGGAGATCTCGGAGTAGACGGGGATGATGTTCCCGGCCCTTGACGAGACCAGAGCGCTGATCTCTTCCTCGGAGGGTATTATCCGGGAGGTCATGACGGGGGGGGGGGACCAAGGCAAAAGGTTGCAGGCGGTGAGGGACCACAGGACAGGGGGTACCGGAGGAACAAGAGTAAGCGAGCGTGGCAAGCCGTGCAATGCAATGCAGTAGGAGTGAAGTTGTGGGACTGCAAGAGTGAACTACTGTATCGTGGGAAGACGGTCCGGGTCAGGAATAGAACACTGGAAGTACAGTAACCGAAAAGGCGAAGGTGTGCTGCTCCTGGGGTGGTGGCCTTTGGGCAAGCGAACAAGGAGTGCGGAGAGGTAGAACGAAGGTGTGCTGTGCTGTGAGCGAGTGAGCGAGTGAGTCATCCATTCCTCCCATCTGGTGGCACAGCAGAAAGCACCGGATTGAAATCAAAGGGCGTTGCGACTCAATCAAAGGGCAGCCCTGTGACTCACCCTGGGACGAACGAAGCAAAAAAAGCATTTTGCCGTTTTCCACTGTCGAGAGACAATTCCCGCCGTCCGTCATCCCGCAGGCAGGGCAAAAAAAGAAGGTCTTTGTCTGTGCGACGGCGATCTCCAGCGGCCGGTAGCACAGGGTGATTGTTCTTTGGTTTCCGATAACGGCGTCGTTGGGGAGACAGAAGAACGTTTTCGACTGTAGAAAGTACAAGTGTACTGTATCCCCACTTCCAGCATACCTGTACATGTACAAGTGCTCGCTCCCGCACCGTCTTCGCCCCCTCCTGCTCCTCGGTACTCTTTCCGATAGCTCCACCATCATGCACTCGAACAGAAACATCAACTCACTTGTCACGGCCTCGCTGATCTTGCTGGGTTCGGTCGGGATCGAAGCCCAGTATGTAATTCCCGGCGGCTACCCACTGCCAGTGACCGGCATGACGATCGTGCAGTCGCCCGTGCATCCGAACGTGACGCTGTCATACAAACAAACGTCGATTTGCGAAACCACCCACGGCGTCCGGGGTTACAGCGGCTACATCCATCTGCCTCCAAACACCCTGACCTCGGAAGAGCAGGTGAGCGAACACTATGGAAGCGGACGAGAAAACTGAGCCATGAACTGACCGACTCTTCGTGTGTCGATATCTACAGCCGTATCCGATCAACAGCTTTTTCTGGTTCTTTGAGGTACAGCGCATGCTCCGACTGGGAGGCCACAGCAGCATGCTTCTTTATCCTGACCGACCACTTTCCGACAGGCCCGCAACAATGCCGCAACCGCTCCGACATCCTTCTACCTTCAGGGCGGGCCAGGGGCGAGCAGCATGTACAGCGTCTTCCAAGAGTCCGGTCCGTGCCACATCCTCCGGGACGGGACAGCCGAGCTCAATCCATGGTCGTGGAATCAAGAAGCCAACATGATCTACCTCGATCAACCTGTCGGTGCCGGCTTTTCGTACGTGGACTACAGCAACGTCACGCTGTACCAAACGCCCGACGGAACCTTCACGGACCAGTCGCAGGTGTCCGACATGACGCAAGCCCTCGTGCAGACTGGAACTCTTGCCGGCTTGAAAGGCGCGGATACCGTCTCATCCACGGCAGCCGCTGCGGAAGCCGCTTGGCATTTCGCGCAGGCCTTCTTCGCAGAGTTCCCGCATTACAATGCCAACGCGGCGACGGATACGGCAGCGAACGCCGCCGCTAGCTTCAACGCCTCTTCTCCCCTCCATCTATCCATCTTCACAGAGTCTTACGGGTAAGCCCAACTCGATATCCTGTGCATGACGCTAGTCGGGAATCATCTCAATCCGATGCTTGCAGAGGTCATTATGGTCCAGGCTTCAGCACTTACTGGGAGATGATGAACGAAGGAATCAGAAATGGCACGGTTCACCAAAGTGCATTTGAGCTACACCTGGAAGCTCTTGGCATCATCAATGGATGCATCGACGTAGCCGTGCAGGGACCTCCTACCACGGAAATGCTGTACAACAACACGTATGGAATCCAGATGATCACCGAACAGCAATATCAAAGCAGCATGAAGCAATGGACGATGCCCGGTGGCGCTTTGGATCAGTACGCTGCCTGCCAAAAAGCGATCGCTGCCGGTCACGGCGCGAGTGCCGTCTGTCTACCTGCCATGCAGGCGGCAAACTTGCTGGCGGATAAGCTATACTATGGCCAAAATCGAGGAACGTACGACTTTGCTGCCCCTGCAGCCGATCCTTTTCCACGTGAGTCGAAGAAGTCACCGGCAAACTACTTTACTCCAAACCAATAATTCTTCATGTTGCACAGAGTCATATCTTTTCGGATACTTGAACTCTCAGGAGGTTCAGGCCGCTTTGGGCGTTCCTCTTAATTGGACTTCGTCGTCTGAGGCCGTCGGCAACGCTTTTGGAAGCACCTTCAACTTTGAGCAGGGCGGACTGATCGATGACTTGGCTTACATTCTGTCACGCGGCGTCCGCGTCGCTCTTATCTACGGTGATCGGGATTACATGTATCAGCAGCCTTGCACTTTCGTCCGAAGTTTCTGCACGAACGCTTACACCGTTTTCTTTCAGCTGCAACTGGTACGGCGGAGAAGCTGTGTCCAAGACAATCAACTACGGGACCCCGACCGCGTCCCTATCGACGGCCGGGTACACAAACATGGTTACCAACGCAACCTACAACGGCGGTCTTACCCGACAATACGGAAACCTATCTTTCACAAGGGTATTCGAGGTAAGTTGTGCTTTCGCCCCATCATGGGGTCCCACCGAGCTCAGAGAGCAGAGATGCCAAACGCTTCTCATCTCTACCCTCCCAGGCAGGCCACGAGGTCCCAGCCTACCAACCCGAGACCGCGTATCAAATTTTCGACCGAGTCATGCGCAACGTCGACGTGGCGACAGGCACCATAGACCTATCCAAGACGCCCAGCTACTCCACCACGGGACCCCTCGACTCGTTCGGAACGAAGAACGTGTTGCCTGCCAAATCCCAACCAGAGTGCTACGTCCTGGACATGTCGACGTGCACGTTGGACCAGCAGACGGCCCTCCTCAACGGGAGCTCCGTGGTCGTCGATTACATCGTGGTCGGTTCAGTCACGAAGGGTCGTGGCGGAAGTGGAACGGCAAAGAACAGCGCTCATGTAGGAAAGGGCGGCATGCGCGCGGGATGGTTGATGGGACTTGTCGGTGGACTGTGTATCGGATTGTTGTTTGGCGTATGAGGATCATGGCCAAGAATATCAGCGTAGTAGTACTCCTGCATCACAGGAAGAAAGATCAAAATGGAACACACATATACAAGAATATTAGCGTTGCGGACGAGATAGACGATCGAAAGCTCGAAACTCTGCGGAAAAGGAGGCAGCAGCTCAACGAGGCGAGTAGGATCTTGCGACCATTCTTTGCGGTATACTCTTATGTGGAGGGGAAACTTCCCACTACATGACGGTTTTACTAGGCAATGTAGCCGTGAACCAAACCATATAGCTTCGATAGCTTGTCGAGGCTATCGAAACCGCATCGGCCGGGTTCGGCCCAAAGCCCAGCCCAACGCTCAAGCTCGAGCGAATGCGTAGACGAAACTTTGATTCGGAGATGAGCGGCGTTGGAAACGGTTCCAACATCAGCAAACGCAGTGCATGAAGGACAAAAGTGTCCGACTCGGCATGCAAAACCCCATCAAACCAACCCGTAACCTCTCCTAACCTTCCTCCTCGACGTCGTCCCAAAGGGCCCTGATGTCCCTCATGGGCTTTCTTTCCACTCCCCGTCTAACCACATCAGTCTCTCTCATCAACACCACCTTCGGCTCCAAGTTATCATCGCAGTCATCCAAGCCACACGGTAGACGATATCCATCCCGATCCGTCAGCATTATCTCCTCCACCACCCTCCGCGGTCTAGATCTGGCGGTGCTCCCTCTTCCCTCGTTTCCGCCGACCTGATGCTGCTGCTGCTGCTGCGTTCGATGAAGGAACCGACATGCCTGACCCCTATTGCAGATCCCCTGCAACCAGTACCGACAGGTGGACCGGGATGTGGTCGGACAGCGCGGTTGACTGCAGGTGACGGAGACGACGCGGGCGATGGGATGACGGTGCAGGGATGGACTGGGTGGGAAGACGTAGGGAAACGGGAACGATGAGGAGGCCGTCGGAGGCGTCAGAGATCGACGTGGGGAAGGCGTGGTGGTGGTGGTGATGGTCGTGCTGTTGGTCAGACTTGTGCTGTGCGACGTGGGACTCGTGGGAGAAAGGAGGAGTTCCGGGTGGGCGAACCAGCAACCCGTCCCGTATCTGTTCGTAGACATCCCCATTCCAATTTGCATGTCAGGGATATAGCATGTCAAAGAGCATGAACCGCGATTCCATACCGACATGATCCTCGTTGCCAGAACCGACAGGTACCGAGCATTGCGGGTGAGGACGCAGGCGAAGAGTATAAGGATGTTAACGATAAAGGCGAGGACGACGGGGATAGCAGATAAAGATTCTCCTCGTGCATCATGTCGGTGTGCCGTGGTGGATGTGTGCGAAGGGTTGCTGTGGGCATCCTCAGAAAACTGGTGATGGGCACGATCGATTATGTAGCCTCTGTCCGAGTATAATACTGAGCCACCTACCTGCTGTGCGCACAGCGAAGCTGACGCCTTATAGACTAACGTCGAGACTGGACAGCGATGGAGGACGAGGACGAGGAGTGAAAGAAGAGTCAAGGGTTCTCAAGAGTTTGACAGCGATGTCCGTTTCGTTCGGTGATCATGAAAATAAGAGATCACCCATAGGCCGTGGATGCTGCTTACCGGAGGTGAGGGAGTTCTACTCGAGAGGGGCGAGCGGCTATAGGTGAGTGGGTACCGATGGCAATGGCAGTTCGGGATGGCAGCTGGCAGCGATTGGAACGATTTGACGTTCAATTATGCAAGCTAGCAGATCAGAATCATTGATCTCTTGGTGTGAGCACTCCTTACCTCACTCGGGAAAGGGCTCTCGTTCTCATGCTCCAAACTTGACTTGCTCTTGTAGGTCAGTGATATGAAGGCGAAGCGTCGCACTCGCATTCTGCGACCCTCGGATCCACCTGCTCCGAGCTAGACAGCACCGCACAACAATGCCACAGGGCCTGGGCCAACACGCGCCGAAAAGATGCGCAAAGCTCCTCAACTTACGATATTCCCTAAAGGATTCCCGAAGGCTCGAGATACAAACAGAATGATATTACAAGGTACAAAAAAGACGTGTGGATATGATGAACGGTCGTGGCGGGGGCGATCGACGACTTGACGTGTCGGTGAGCCCGATGAAGGTCCAGCACTCTACAATTTGTCCTAAAAGAAGAAATGTCAGTACAAGTCAATTCCGAGGACAACCTTGGCATCGAGAGGCTATAACTCACGTAGTAACGGTCAAGACCGGGGATCTCGGGGGTAAGTCCCTTGCGCTTGCGGACGGAGTGGATCAGGTCCTGGGTCTTGCCCGCCTCGAGAGGGGTTCCGGGCATGATCTGCCAGTGGTCGAACACCATCTGGGGGAAGGCCTGGCCACCGGTGCCGGCGCGGAGATCGGCGGTGAAACCGAACGACTCCATGATGGGGAGATAGGCCTTGATGTTGTACAGAGGCGTACCCATGCGCTGCTCCTCGGCGAAGACGTGTCCACGACGCCTGTTGAGGACTCCGTAGATACCGCCCATAGCGCCCTCGGGACACTGGATCTCGCAAAGGAAGACGGGCTCCATGATACCGGGGTTGGCAGTGAGCATGGCGGCGTAGCATACACGTCGGCACGTGGGGATCAGCTGACCACCTCCACGGTGGATGGCATCGGCGTGGAGCACGACATCCATGATGTTGAAACGAATGGCACGCATGTTCTCCTCAGCGAGACAACCCTCCTTGGTCGCCCACTGGAAGGCGGCGATGCAGGAGTCCTTGATTTCGTTGAGGTACTGGACACCCTTGGTGGTGTCGACGAGCAAGTTGGCGCCGGAGACGTCGGGACCAAAGCACCAAATCTTACGAGCGTCAGTGACATCCCACTCGTAGTCCTCGGCGAGGATACGGGCGCGAGCCTTGAAATCGTCCTTGGGGGAGACACGTCCACTCTCAATGTCCTTGGCGAGCTCCTCCACCATGGGACCGGCCTTCATGAAGATACGGTTGTGCTTGTTGGGGGACTTGGAAAGGGCAACCATGCTGGACTCGGCCTGCACGGTCTCACGGAGCTGCACAACGGGGTCTCCCTTCTTGAGGGGAACGCCGGCGTGGTCCTCCTCAAGATCCTTGAGGCAGATCTCGAGATGGAGCTCTCCGGCACCGGCAACGATGTGCTCTCCGGACTCGGACGTGAAGCAGAGAACGCAAGGGTCGGACTTGGAGAGACGCTTGAGACCCTCGACAAGCTTGGGAAGGTCGTTGGCGTTCTTGCACTCGACGGCGACCTGCACGACAGGGGAGACGGAGAACTTCATGACCTTAAGGTTGTGGGCGTTCTCGGAGGTGGTGATGGTTCCGGACTTGAGCAGGAACTGGTCGATACCGACGAGACCGATGATGTTACCGGCGGGGCAGTCCTCGATGGACTCGACGTAACGTCCCATCATGAGAACGACACGCTGGACGCTCTTGAGGAACATGTCCTCCTTCTTGCCAGGAACGTAGTTGGGGCCCTGAATGCGGACCTTGAGACCGGCCTTGACGGTTCCGGAGAAGACACGTCCGAAGGCGTAGAATCGTCCCTTGTCGGAGGTGGGGACCATCTTGGAGACGTACAACATGAGGGGACCCTTGGGGTCACAGTCACGGATGCCGATGGCGCACTCATCGTCGAGCGGGCCCTCGTAGAGGGTGTCGAAACGGTACTTCTGCGCCGTCACAGGGGAGGGCAGGTGGATAACGATCATCTCAAGGAGAGCGTCGCCGGCAGGAAGGAACTTCTTCATGACGGTCTTGAGGAGCTGCTTGCCCTCAAACTCCTTCTCATCGTTCTTGAGAACGATGTCGAGGGCGGTGAGCATCTTGGCGGTGTCGTCCTTCTTGAAGTTCATGATGGCGTCGAACACACGGAAGATGGGGTCGAGGACAAACAGGTTGAAAGCACGCTCAATGGGCTTGCCGTCGGCATCAGTGCCTGTCTTGCTCCACTTCTTGGTCTTGGGGTTGAAGTAGTTCTCGCCCCAGAGACGGCCCATCATCTTCTCCTTGTCGACACCGAACTTCTTGGCGTATCGCTGCGCGAACTGACGAAGGGTGAAAGCCCATCCGTGCAGACCAGATCCGAAAGCGACGGTGCCCTTCTCGGGGTACACCTGAGCGTCGCCAAGGTTCTTGTCAAGGTAAGTGGAGATGACAACGTTGACCGACTCGATGGTTCGCGAGAAGGTCTGGGAAGGAGGACAAGAATGAGCTGGTCATTCCTACGTCAACGGAAGGCACAACCAAAGTACCTGGTAAAGGTCCTCCTTGGTCAGCTGGAGCTCGAGGAGAGCACGGTCAACCTTGTTGATGACAACAACGGGCTTGATGCGCTCTCCGAGGGCCTGACGCAGGACAGTCTCGGTCTGCACGCAGACACCCTCGATGGTGTCGACGACAACGAGGGCACCGTCGGTAACACGGAGGGCAGCGGTGACCTCGGACGAGAAGTCAACGTGTCCGGGCGAGTCGATCAGGTTGATCAGGAAACCGTTTCCTGACGAAAGGAAAAGAGTTATCATTAGTTTGCGTTTCAAAACAAGGAGCGTTCAACGAAAAACCCACCATCGGTCTCCTGCTTGACGTCGCTCAGGTCTTCGGGGGCCATTTCGAAGAACATGGAGATCGCGGTGGACTTGATGGTGATACCACGGTCCTGCTCGTCCTGACGGGTGTCGGTGTAACGAGCGTTACCGGCGTTCGCTGAAGCGATGATACCGGCCTTCGACACGAGCGAGTCGGTAAGGGTGGACTTGCCGTGGTCGACGTGCGCAATGACGGACATGTTACGGATGTTGAGCCTGTGGTCCATGAGCCCACGGATCTGCAAGAAAGAGCGACCTCTCCGTCAGCTCTCCCGACTCGACCAATTTTCCGAAATCCAGCAGAGTGAAGCGCCTGCCGTCCGTCCGGGGCGACGCTCATGCAAGGCTCCGTGCATACCTCGTCGATGGAGAAGTTCACCTGCGGGTAGTAAAGAAAGTCAAGAGGTTAGCATAGCTCGCGATCAAGTTCAACGTTCTGCATGGCCAAACAGATCGCCACTCCTTGCGTGCTTGCACCGCCAGCCAAGAGAAGCGGACGGGTGCACGCAAGGAACCACCGGAATGCCTCTTTCCAGCCACGTACCATTTTGTCGTTATGGCCTCCTGCGGGGGGATGTTAACGGTGGGAAATGGGGGGAGG
>JADGJA010000832.1:0-10032 GCA_027596035.1 Thoreauomyces humboldtii | reverse complement strand
ATGGAACATGGTTCCGGTATCCGTTCCCCCCGGGGGGGGCAACCGGTCCCCCCCCCCCCCCCCCCCTCCGCAAGTGTCATCATTGGGCCTCGCTCTCTCACCCGCAACCGCCTCAGAGGATCCCTCTCACTCTCCATCTCAACTCTCTCTCTCTCTCTCTCTCTCTCTCTCTCGACGCTTCTCTTCCCCTTGTGACAATCTTTTCTACTGTGGACTGCATCAGACGTTGCGCCGTGCCTTATCCCCCCCCCCCGCTTCATCCTCCCTCGCACCTTACACGTGGGCAGCCACCAGCAAAACCCTCCCGCAAGCCTTCGATCCCGTCCCCAATCACCCACATCAGCTGGCACTTCGCAACGACCCCTTCGCCTGCCTTTCCTCTCTAACCCCCGCCGTTCCCTACCTCTCGATACCGCCCTCCCGGCTTCTCGCTCTTGCAAACATCAAAGACTCTCTGCAATGTCCTTTCTCTTCAAGACGCGTCCAAAGACGCCGGCAGAGCTCGTGAAGGGAACCCGAGACGCCATCGCAAAGCTCGACGTTGGAGACAGGAAAAAGGTGTTTATTAGCCAGACCAGCTCTGCCGTGGCCCGGTTGCACGTGGCCCCCAGCCTTCCCCCACTGACAGACAGACTGACTCGGACCATGTGAATTCTCCCATTCTTGACAGGCCAACGAGGAAATCTCAAAGAACCTCATCTTCATGAAGAGCATACTGTACGGCGACGGAGGTACGCAATGACGTAGACCTTTGCATTCTGGGTCTCGAGGGGTAAAGGGAGGAAGGGGAAAGCGAGAAGAAGAAGAAGAAGAGGGCCGGCCGCTGGAGAGGAGGGTCGAGACAATCTGAGGATTGCTGCTGGACCGCATTTCTCAAAGTGGCGTGGTGCTGAACGTCGACCCTCTTCGATATCCGGTAGATAGCGATCCTGTCCCCGAACAGGTCGCACAGCTGTCGCAAGAAGTATACAACAACGACCTTCTCCCATTGATGATCAACAACATCGCAAAGTTCGAGTTCGAGGCGAAAAAGGACGTTGCGCAAATCTTCAACAACCTTCTGCGGCGGCAGATCGGCACGCGGTTCCCAACGTCAGAGTACCTGGGCACGCGGGAAGAAATCTTGGTCGCTCTGATCCACGGCTACGAGAACCAGGAGATCGCTCTCAACTGCGGCATGATCCTCCGAGAGTGTACTCGCCACGAGAGTCTGGCAAAGAGCATCCTGGAGACGCCTCATTTCTGGAAGCTGTTCACGTATGTCGAGCTGTCCACCTTTGACGTGGCGAGCGACGCGTTCGCAACCTTCAAGGATCTTCTCACAAAGCACAAGCCATTGGTGGCAGACTTTCTCGCAAACAACTACGACCAGGTACGCACCCTCTCGATCCTTGAGACATGGGGAGGATGATGGGTCAGTCCTGGATTCTCGTTTTCCTGACATCCGGTTTCCTCCCAGTTTTTCGAGCAGTACACGCAACTCCTCAACTCAAGCAACTACGTGACGAAACGGCAGTCCCTGAAGGTTGGTACATCCCGTGTCCTCTCATGCTTTAGCCTTTGCCGCTAATTCTTACCTCGCACCCTTCACATTCGTAGCTTCTTGGGGAGCTTCTTCTTGATCGGACAAATTTCACCATCATGACAAAGTACATCTCAAATGCAGAAAATCTGAAGCTCATGATGAACCTGCTCAGAGACAAAAGCCGGAATATCCAGTTCGAGGCGTTCCATGTGTTCAAGGTGGGATTATCCTTCCAGTAGCCCTAGAACCGCCGTCTGGGAAAGGCGTTCTCATTGTCCGACTTCCCTTCGTTCTATGCAGGTCTTTGTTGCCAACCCCAACAAGCACAAGCCGATATTGGACATTCTGCAAAAGAACAGGGATAAGCTTATCGCATTCTTGTCCAATTTTCACAACGATCGCGCAGGTAACCTATACCTGTCCTTGACGTTTTCTTTCGTCTTCAATCCATTCACGATCCCGCATCTCCTTAGACGACGAGCAGTTCAACGACGAGAAGTCTTTCCTGATCAAACAGATCCAGGACCTGTGATGGCGGCACCGCATCATAGAAGGGTCCGTCTCCCACGCCGCCAGCCGCTTCATATCTTGCTCGCATCACTTCTTCCCCGCTCTCCTCTCTCATACCTATTTTCTTACACCTTTCTTCCACCTCCACCTCAGCACCTTTTCTCGATTCTGTTGCGACGTTTTTACATTACTATACTATCTTACACCCCTTTCACTTTTTCGCTGAGCGTCCCCTCACCCCTTGTAAAAACTCTCCGATCTCGAGAGACTGTCGAAAGCCTCGCCCTCCCACTCCCAGTGTCCCACTGTTTCCCTTTGCTTTCGTCTCTCCCGTCGCTCGTCTGCACACCTTCTCACCACCTGGTAACGTATACTGCATCTATCAGATATGTATACTGCATGTATTCTGCTTCAGTGAACGTACTGCACGCTGCTGGGCACACCGTCAATCCCTACCTCCAGAACTGCCGCGCGAAACTGTTTCCCCTTCGTTGTCAGGTGTGAGAGCCATGTCCAGGGTCAAATCCGAACACCGTCCATTCGACGAGGTGCACAGCACCGCTCCCCAGGAGCGGCATTCTACACAAAGAACCAAGAGAACCCAACCAGGAAGCTCATCCAACCCTCATTCGGACGAACCTCCTTTGCTCCACGGCGAGACACGTCGTCTCGCCATGGACTTGGTCGCGACCGCACGGCGCGAGGGAAGGGTGCGGATAGAGGATTGGAGACCTGTCTTTGAGAGATTGCGTGTGCTTGTGGAAGCGTTGGCGGACCGTCCTGTTGATTCTGACGGTAGGATGTGGTCCCGAGACGGGCAATCAGTCAGTGGGTTCAGCTGTCTGACAGGGTTTTGCTAGATGCAGGTGGTTTACGCGCAGAAGCCGAAGAACTTGTCAATGCTACTCTGGAAAAGACTCTCGTGCTCATGGTATGTCCCGCGCAAGTGACATGGGGGACGGGACCCGGGTGGCAACGGGTAAATCAACTGCTCCCTTTTTTTTTGGAAACAGCATCCGACCCTCATACGAGAGGCAGCATCCGGTCTGCGTGGCCTTTGTGCGCAGACCAGTCCGGTACGATCATATTCAAAAAAGGTGAGAGTGGCGGGGTTTTCCCTGCTACTGCATTATACTCCGAGCTGAAGCGCACATTCTCGTTTAGACAGATGACCTTGTCTTTCGCTTGACACAGCTTCTAGCCGTCCCCGGTCTCTCGACATCATACTTTTGCATCATTCTCTGTGCCATCACTTCATGCCTCGAGGAACCGTGGGTGATCGCCAGACTACTTCATCCTAGCGAGACGCTGCCGAAACGATTGTCACCCCGCATGTCTGCTCAGTGGACGAACAATACGTCTCTGTTTGAAACCTTCTTGATGCCTCTTGTCGGCCAGCAGCAGAAGCTAGCGGTGCTCAAGTGCATGGATGTTTTGACCCAAAAAGTTGTCGTGTACCGAACCTGCGCAGTCCTGCAAAAGTGCGCGGAGCTGTCTAAACAAGACACGGGGGATGCCGTCGGGAAAGGCTGGATGAAGCAATGCACGGAAGGTACTTCATCATTAGATCTGACAAGGCTTTAGCCAGTTGCTTACGACTGCTTATTGTTCACCCGTAGTTCTTGACAAGCTTTCGGTAGTATTTCGTGCGACATCCACGTCGTTAGAAGAGCAGAATTACTCGGCTTCAGACCCACCTTTCCGGATCTTTGAATTCTGGAAACTTCTTGATGTACTCGGGACTCTTCTCGGCAGCACGAACCGGACGTCCGACTCTCCTAGCCGACGTCGGCTCTTCCGGTCGTTCGGGAGATGCTGGATCTTGGCGCTCAGTTCGACGACGGTCCTGGACTGGATGTTTCCGACCTTGGCGAATGGAGTGCCGTATTGGCTCACGCGATGGTCGAGCGTGGTCGGCATCGAGCCGGTTCGTTCGGTCCCGAAGATGCAGGAACGACAAAGTGTAGCGCTCGGCTTGCTTGACATCTTGGCACTCTCCGACGATGAGAGCGCGGACATCTTCGCCGACCCACGTCAACTGGTTTTGATCACTCTCGCTCAGTACGCGGCGGTGAAACTGGCCCGAAAGCTTGAGTCGAGGACCGAGGTCGAGGAGGTTTCGCGAGTAGCAAGTATTGTGAGCAACATGCTGAGCATGATGGATTCGAGATGGGGCGAGCAAGCGGTCACGTCGGCTCTTGGACTCTACGATGGCGTCTCGCTCATAATCGATTGTGCCATGCGCCTCCCCGGTCACTCCGAGTTCACGGAGACAGATGTGGAAGTCGCATTGGAGCTTCTGACTCGGGTCATAGCGGTATCCAGAGATACGCGCATCCATCGAACCGTCGCAGACGCGGTTGCGAGAAGCGGCAGGGAAAACTCGCTTCCAGCCGAGGTGTGGATGGCCATCGACCCTGTCGTCATCTACTCGGATTCTGGACTGGCCGGTCTCCTCCCGACGCTCAATCGCTATGTCCACAGTGTACCGGCTGACGTTGATCGTCTGCCGTACCTCTCGTCTGCCTTGCAAGTTCTGATCGAGGCATGCGGATCGGGCACCGAGGATCTAGCGCAGTTGATTGCATATGTCGATGATCAAGAATTGGTCACGACACGGGGCACAACGGCTGAGATGAGCCTCATGTCCGTGTTGGTGGAATTGCTGAACAACGTGAAGGGGCAACTAGCGCGCAATCGGATGCAACTTGACGCAGCGCGCGGGGGTAGCGAAAGTATGGAAACTTTGGAAAGCGATCCAGTAATCTACTCGCATTCGCTCATCATTGACAAGCAAAAGCTCATCCGCCTTCTTGGACGTTGCATAACTCTTCTTCGGAAACTGACTCGGGCGTACGACGTGAGCGTGTACCCAGTCCTTCGAAGCACGCACACCCGCCTACCACCCGTCGTCCGCATCCAGCAGCAGGTTCCCCAAGGTGCCCAGAGTCGGGATGGGGCGTTCGAATCCCTCCCCGTGCTAGTGGACGTGGAGGAAGCAGCGGAACGACCGGGTCGATACGACGCAAACGCCCGACCTTTAGGTCCGCTATTCGGTCTGCCTGCCATGTGTCTGTCTCTCCTGCACGATCTGACCGGCGGTGTGTCCGAACGGCACGAGTCGGTGGAAGAGCAGATGGCCGTGCAAGATGTCAAGTCGATGCTTCAGGATCTTGTCACTGCCGTCGTACTGCCCATCGGAACGGACGACGGGCTCTCTGGTGGACTCGTCGTCACCGTAACGGAGTCGACGACCGTCACGGTGGTTCCGAGACTCATGTTACCGCTCGTGGCCACCCTCAGGACCTTGATCGATTCCGTGCTTCACGTCGATCCCAGTTGGATGATCACGATCTTGGGGCTCTTGTCTGAGCTTCTTCCAAGCGGTTCAGATGACCGGCTCATCGTTTGCTCACGACCGGAGGATGAGTCGAGGTCCAGGAATTTCGGCGAGCCGGGGTCACTAAACATGCTTACACAGCAGTATTGGCTGAAGGCTTTGACCCCGCTGCGAGCCGACTTCTGCAAGATCCTGCGACTTGTCGGGGCCACATCTTCCCGACCGCTGCTGGACATCGCGATCACCTGCTTTGAACGGCTGATGGCATTAACGCCCGATCCGGCTGCCGCTACTGCAGGAGGAGAACGAGGAGGAGGCTCTGACTTGACTCGCGGCCTCGTCTCGGTGGCTCTCGAGGACGTTCGTGAAAGTCACAAGATGGACTCGATCGCTGGAGACGATGGGGACAAAATCAGTCGATATCGGGATGCGACAGCTCAGCGACTGTACCTCCTCTCGTCGCTAACCAGGCCGGGGACGCCTGGCGCCAAGGTCTTGTACGCCCTTGAATCGGAAAGAGGAGGCGTATCAGACATGCTGGGTGAGATTGTGGCTACGTTCGGGGCTACTGAGGATGGAATGGAGATCTCTCGGCTGGGACAGGAGATGATTGAGAATCTGAGATATGCAGATGATGTGAAGAGGGAGGCGCTTGGATTGAACAGAAGCGGGTTAGATGCTGCGTCTGAGATGTTGCTTGGGCCAGAAAACGGACCTACGCCCGCGACGGTGATTCGGCAGCCGACAGCCGAGCGGCCAGGGGATGTCGAGACCGACGCCGGTGCGCAGATGGATGCAGGTGCGTATGAACGTCGTATACTCTCTACCATCCCCTGTAGATTTATCACATTCCTCCAAGAGCAGGTTCATCACAAGCAGCGGAGATCTTCGCAAGGACGACGGATCTACCTTTCCGGATGCCGGATGCAAACCCCCTTCCCGTTCTCGCATCTCTTCTTCCTGCGTTCCAATTCAACGCATCCCTCCCGACTTCCGCCATCCCGACACCCTCGGTCCTCCACGCCGCTGGCTTCGGCCCTGGATCAGACGGTTCCGACACCGGGACGCTTGCCGTCCAGCCTACCACGTCCCCCGGTTCGGCCATCATCCCTGTCGTATCCACTCCGACCACCACCGGGGGTTACAGACAGTACACGAAGGACGAGTTCCGATCCGCGCATTGGTCGATCGCGGGAAGTGGTGGTAGCATCGGGGGCGGGGTCGGGGTCGGCAGCAGCGGAACCACGTACGCAACGACGACCAACCTGAAGCGGAAGATGAACGCCAGTCGACCGCCGAGCGTCCACGTGGATCGGTTCGGAAGGACGGCGACCATGAACCCGTTGGTACCCATCATGGCTCCCCCGATTCCGTTCATGAGACCCGTCGTGGCCCCCCCTGCCTCCGCCGCGACGTGGTGGGGACGCGAGTGGGTGGAGTGGGACGGCGGTGGTGCTGGTGATGGTGGTGCGGCTGTCATGGATCCGACGGCTGGATACATGTCTCTGCAGCATCCGCATCATCAGTTCCAGCAGCAGCAGCAGCAGCAGATGTGGTCGGCATCTCATCAGGAACAGCAGCAACAGCAGCGGCAGCATCAGCAGGTCGTTTCGGCTCAGCATGGACCTCCGCCGCAACCGTCTCCTTTCTACCCGTCGCATTGGTGGAACGGATGAACTCCTCGGAAAACAGGGATGGGTATGGGTTTTTGCGTAGCGGTCTGGATCGTGGTCCTTGCGTATCTCCGTGGAGGGATGCTATGACCGGCTTCTGGCGGGATCATTGTGTTTCTGGCTGTATCTAGGAAGAGGTTGAAATTTGAGGGAGTTCGTTCTGGTTTCTGTATAGCCCTTACTACACATCTTGTCAAACTTCAGCGATCAGGCATCGAGGGGCTTCAAAGTTACCGGGAGCCCTGTCGAGAATTGAGTCACTCGCGGCTTTCAACGGTCCGTGAGAGTCAGGTCCGTGTTCCCAATTGCTGAGACAAGCTGTATCATGCAGTGCTGTGCTTAAACTTGTTTGATTATGCTCCGAGCATAGAGGGTGTTACAGGCCTCAATAAAATAAAAACGTGGGCAGGAAAAAAGGCACATGGCGAGAAAACAGCGGTGGGGACATAGCAGTCACCCTCAGAAGAATCCTCCATACTGACGCGGGTTCGGTGGTGGCCCTTGACTGCGAGTGTGAGGGGCCTGCCGACGCCTGCCGGCGTTTCCACCGAAAGGCGAACCTCCCGGGAACCCACCAGCGCCGAACGGGGATTCGCCTCCGAACCCACCGCTCTCCTGATGCTGATGCTGATGCATGCCTCCGCCTCCCCCGCCTCCCTGCGCGAAGAACATCTTGAGGATGTCGTCCATCTGGGGGCCACCGCCGCCTCCGTGCCCGAACGGGGAGTGACCGTGCATGCCGTCCGAGGCCGACGAACCGTCGATGTCCATCCCAGAGTCGAACATCTCCTTCTTTCGGGGATCGGAGAGGACGGTGTAGGCCTCGCCGATCTCCTTGAACTTGTCCTCGGCGACCAGCTTGTCCTCGTCGGACGCGGAGGCGACCTTGTCGGGGTGGTACTGGAGGGCTGCCTTGCGATAGGCCTTCTTGATCTCGGACTCGCCGGCTCCGCGGTCGAGACCTAAGATCTTGTAGTAGTCCTTCCGCTTGGACTGACGAAGCAAGTTCTGGGCGTTACGGGCGGCCCGGGAGATCTCTGGAAAACGTTTCAACATTCGTCAGCTTTCGGTGCATGATGCGGTCGTGCGCAGGGAAGCATATATTGTGACCAACCTCCATTGTGTGGATCCAACTTTTCGGCACATCCGTAGTCTCGCGCTGCCTCCTCGTACTTCTCGAGCTTCATAGAGCAGTCGGCGCGACGAAGGTAAAGCTTGCTGAAGAGAGCGGAATTCGAAGAATTTGCCTGGTCGGCGGCAGATGGTGACTCGACACCGGGAAAGCTCAGTTGATCGAGGAGGTCGAGGGCGAGGGTGCAGTCAGCACTGGCAAGTTCGAATTTCGCGAGCTGAAGATAAGCACGAACAAGTTAGCAGGTATTCCGAGGCTTGATAATCTGCAGATCCAAAACATACCTTAGAGCGAACAGTAGCGCGATTGCTGAGAACCTTGACGCGGGGCACTCCGCACTCGTCGTCCGCCTCTAGGTAACGCGTGTACGCGTCCTGTGCCTCCATGTACTGCCCAGCGCGGGTAGCATCGTTGCCTTCCACTTTGATCGCATCCAAACGACGAATCTTGCGGAGGAACTCCCGCGCCTTGACGTTGTCCGGATCAAATGACAAAGCCCGAAGGAGGAGCTTTGGGATAGTTTCGGGCTTCACGTCCTGCAGGTACATGACGCGAGCACGAAGCGTAATGGCTTCTGCGTTGGTGTCGTCGGCGGTGAGAATTTGGCTGCAAGGGTGCTAAAGCTTAACTATGTGTTCTTTGCACATCATCGCAGAGAGAAGGCTCGACTTACATTGTGACTGCCGCGGCTCCTTCGAGATCCCGCAGTTCCAGCAAGCAATCGCCGCGTACAAGACGCCAATGCAATGGGATGGTGTCCAGGGTCAGGTCCTTCAGCCGCGTGACGGATCCGGGAGCAGAAGATGTCTTCAACGTAGGGTCCAGCGTGATCATAGCCATCTCGAGCTGCGTCAACGCCTGTTTGTACTGCTTCGCTTGCATCAAGCGGGCAACTTGCACCATGAACGACTGAATCTTTGAAAGAGTTGAAAGCTGGAAGGGGAAGGATTCGATGAGCATGGGACTTTTGAAGAGAGTCGGTTCGGTCCCACAAAGGCTAGCGTTCGCAAGACTGTCGTCCTTCCATCCGCAGCTTTCCCCGTGCCCAACGTCTCCGTACCTCACGGTCCAGGGTTTGCAAAGCGTGAGCGTTTCCGTGCACGGACGTCTTGGCGTGCTTCAGGATGGAAACAGCCTCGTCCAGGTTGCCCATGTGAAGGTAACACTTTGAGGCTCTGGAAGCGAGCTTTGTGCTCTCTCCATCGAGTTCCATGGCACGCTTGCAGTCGTTCGCGGCGTCGTAGTATCGTCGCAGCATCATGAGGGCTGCGGCTCGATTGGAGTAGTACACTCCGGCGGTAGGGAGGATCTCTGCAACGACAAAGTATGAGCTCAAAGAACAAGGCGACACGTGTCCTCAGACACTACGAACCGATGGCTTGCGAATAGAGGGCCACGGCATGTCGGTAGTCGCCCTTCTTGTAGAACTCTGTGCCTTGAGCCTTCACGGCGTCGGCACGAAGCTTCAGGTCCTCCGCGGGTTCCGTTCTGCGAGAGTTGGAGTGAGAGTGAGCAACGACGGCCAAACGTATATCGCCACAAGGCCCGTTGAAAGGTCCGTACTCGGTGAGATCGATAGTCTCGTCCATCATGTCTGCAGTCATTTCTCTCCCGAAAAGTCAAACGCGGCGTGGAACGTGTTGGTGCGCAGGAAAGCGGAGCTGGAGTAATGTCGGCCAAGTTGGGACCTTCTCAGTGATCGGTGGTTCTCCTTGAACCCCTGCTCGTCTGGCGAAACCGAGAGACAAACAAGTGTATATGTACCGTGTACAGGCTAATGTGTACGTAGCAGAAGGGATGGCAGACGACGAAAAAGCGAAGCAGGGGCAAAGGGCGGGGAGGGAAGGAGAGG
>JADGJA010000831.1:0-10038 GCA_027596035.1 Thoreauomyces humboldtii | reverse complement strand
CTTTTTTACAGAGCTTGGTCCAGCCAAAGGATTCTATGAGGGGGGAAGGGGGAGGAAGGAAGAGAATGGGGAACGTCGAGCCGTACAAAAATGTCCTATCAGAAGCAGAAGCCGAACTTCGCCTGGCAGCCAGTTCCGCATTCCTTGATGGAACCACCGCAAGTCCCCGCAGCACTGCAGCACTGCCCCGGGCGACAGGACTGACCGCCGCCGGCACCACCGCACTTTCCGCTTTCGCCAGCGTCGACGGACCCGCCGGTAGACACTGGAGGAGTTGCGGGAGCAGCGACGGGAGCCGCGGTTTGGACAGCTGCAGCGGCGGTCGTTTTGGTGGATGACTTGTCGCTGTGGGTCTTTGTGTGCACCTTGGTTCCGGTCTTTGTCCTCTGATGGATGCCTGTCTTGGTTCCCGTGCGAGTGTGCTTCTTCTTGGAGCTGGCCGTAGAAGTCGCAGCAGCGGCCGCCGGAGTCGTCATCGAGATGGCAGCCAAGGTGATCTGGGCCGTTGCTGTCGGAACTGAAGCGTCCATCATGGACGTGGTGGAAGTAACCCGCGCATGGCATTTGGGAGCCGCGAGGGCGCTGCCGGCGAGGGCAATGCATCCGGCAAGAACAAGTTGTGTAAACTGCATGGTGTTTGGTGAGTGTAAGTCTATGAGGAATCTATAAGTTTTGAGTTTTGAGCTGAGTGCGACAAGGGCGGATAGACGAAGCACCTACCTTTTATCCTCACCATGAGGGTCAGCATGCAGACAACAATCCAATGCTCCTACGGTTTTTTAATAAGGGGTAACCGCAAATTTTCGGCAAAGAGAGGATAGAAGGGTCCGTCGTCGAGGGGTTCTGCTAGGAAACTTACGCTCTCGAAAAGCTTTTGTGCACCACAAAAAACGGGACAGTCGACGTTTCAAGGGGAACTTTCGCGTTTCAAAGTAAGCACAAGACCTAAACTCGACGAAAATGGTAGATCAGGGCAAACCCGTTGGGGTCATGCTGAGACCGGAAGCGGAAGGAAGGTTCATTGTGCGAAGTACCGACAAACGGATCTATAACCTAGCGGTGCTGGCTGCTCAGGTGATTCACGGTGGAAACACTTCGCGCAGCTTGAGACTTTCATGAAGTGAGCTACGGCGTCGTACCGCTCCTTGGGATGCCTTGGAGGACCGCAGCCTCGGAAGATGGTACACGAAGAAGAGGAGCGCAGCTGACGGATTTGCAAACCGGACAGCCTTTTGCCCTATATGGCGCTCCTCATCGACTTCCTAGCGCGCTCAGTCGCTGTCGAAATGTGTGATGCTCAGAGGTTAACTGCTTTTCGCTCGCATATCTCTTTCTCTGCATGTCCCTAACTACTTCCCAACAGACCAGGCGGTGGCTCCTTGGAGACCCCATGGCCCCTATGTCTCGGCGGCTACGGAACGCTGCCCATGGCCATGCGGATGCTGCCGTGCTGTCGGCCCCGGGAATCACACTTTGAAAATGTCACGAACGGACCACCAGTGTGACAGCGTACTCGTGCACATGACGAGGACATCAAAGCTGTCATGTCCGATGCAATCTTTGGGGAGGTATTCCTATTCCTGGCCTGGCTGACGAAAGAAGGTCGGGGTTTGCTTTCGAGAGCAGCGGCATTTTCAGAGTCCGCTCGAGAAACAAAAGTAAGATCCGTCGCCGCTCGCCTCTTCTCTCTAGCTGAACTCGGAAATCCCGCATACCCTCACAAGCACATACCCCCAACCCCAACCCCTTCTTGCCATCATCATGAGCGGATCATGGAACGCTGGTCAAGGACCTCTCACCTACCAGCAAGGGGGCCCTCTAGACCAATTCGCACAGTCGCAGTCTACGCCCATCCGTCCCTACCAAGCCCAGAACGAGCTCGATCGCTTGCGACTCGGGGTCGAGGACTTTTCCAGCTCCTTCTCCTCCTCGGGGCAAATCGGTGTCGGCGGCGGTCCTTCCTCGTTCGTGAGTTACGGTCCCCAGCAGCAGGCTCTCCAGCTTTCGGCAGGTCAATACTCGGGCATCAGCGGGGGTTCGGCTCGCGAGTACTCGACCACCACCGAACCCTCCCAGGCTGCACAGAACGCATACGACGCTCTGCAGTACGGTGACATCGGCGGTTCGTCGTCCTCCTCTTCTCTGCTCCAAAGCCGTCACGCTTCATACCCCCAGCAGCAGCAGCAGTATACCCAAGGTTCCTCGTCCTACCAGCAGCAAGGCGGCAACGGCAACAACAACAGCAACCTGTCCGGAACCTCCTACACCCAGGTGAACGGTGACCCTCAGACACACACTGTGACCCTCAGCACCACCACCTACCAGCCCAACGGTGGCGGCAACCTCGTCGAGGCCGTCGACACCTACACCTACCGTCGTCCCGAGACCACGAACGGAGAGTACGGGAACTTCCCTCGTCGAGGTCACTCGGAGCACGTCGTCGGCAACGCCGGATCGCAGGGCGGGAACGGCAACGTCTTCGCGAACGGTGGCAAGATCGTCAAGAACGGTGACAAGGTCGTTCCCCTCGGTGGTCCTGGGTAAGTGAGCAACCCCCGTTCCTGCTTTGCCCGACCTCGGACATTCATTCTCCCTTCCATGTACTGATTTTCGGGCTGCTCTCTTTTTCCCCCACCTTTTCGTTTCTAGCTCCGCCGGCGAGCGTCCCGGACTTGCGCGGCACGGCGGTCTCACCGTTTGAAAGTGGGCACGCGGCTCACGCATAAACGGAGTGTGGGGTTTGATGTGCGGGATTGTAATATTGTGGGCGGGACACATGTTGAGGAGTTCAGACAGAAAAATACACATATTGAAAAAGAAAAAAGGAAGCAGAAATCGGGAGGGAATGCTATGTACTGGGTATCTAGACTAGAGAGGATTGCAAGTTCATGCGTGATGAAGCCTCTGGGTTTCAACGCCGGCATTGAAATTGGTATTGATCGGGAGACGAGTCCTCGTTGATGCTTGTAGGTCGTTGGGATAAGCCAGGAAACATCTGCCGCGTTCGTCCGCACAGAGGATCGGAATGCCCCTTGGTAACGCTTGAGGGGTCGGCACTGCCGCCTGTCGAGTCCGCTCCCACTGACAGTTGTGGTAGTACGTCGACGCGGGCCGAGCGGCGATCGACGTGGGTACCGCATCAGCGCTTGTCGAGGTCGCGACGGAAACCGCTTCGAAATCAGTTCGAGAGCGAGCCGGCAGTCGAGGTCTTCCTCGAGTGGCTTTCACCATGTCGCATTGGACTTGCCCTTCCGCAGCATCGTGACCCACGGTGGATTCCTGGTGCGCGCGCCACTTTTGTCTGCGGTTCTGAAACCACACTTGGACGGACCGTTGACTCAGACCACTCTTGGCCGCCAGGTGATGCCGCATCTCTGTGGTGGGAAAGAAGGTTTTTGCGAACGCTGCAGAAATATTGACAGGGCCATGTCAGAGCAAAGTAGAATTCCAGGGCTTGAGAAACAACAGGTTTACCATCATTCAGCATCAGCAACTGCTGAGGAGTGATCTTCCGTCGGGTTCGGTGCGGTGCATTATATTGCGGAGACGTCACCGGGGTAAGGGGAACGGTCTCAGGGATGGCAAAACTGGGAGGCGACATCATAGGCGACTGCGCATAAGGGCGCCACACTTCAGGGTTCGGTTCTATGGGTGACAGCAGCATGTCTGGGCACCTGGCAGAAACCTTGAACCCTTCTGGATAGCCGGCTTCGGGAGGAGGAGAAGGAAGCAGGATTGGAGGCAGAATCGGAGTGTCATGAAGAGGAGCGTCGTTGACCAGAAAGTCCATATCCATGACGCTGGAAACACGCCGACGTGGGATGCGAACGGGAAGCGAAGAGGTGCGCGGAGCGTTTGAGTCGACGTGATGGAGGCGGATGGTGCCCGCATCTTCATCGAATGCTGTTGGTGACGCTCTTCGAAGATCCGCTGGCCAGGCAGGCGGCATGGACCACGATGCTGGAAGGAAAGAGGACCGATATATTTCGTCGAGAGCAACGGATGCGAGAGTGTCCATGATGTCGCAGTTGAGACGTTGTGTACTGAGCGGATTCTGGCGTTCGTTGACGATAAAAACTGTTGTGTGATGGGAGGAAGGTAGGAACGTCGATGAGGAGGAGCAGAGTGGGAGAGGACTTGTATAAAAAGTCGCGTGGCTGCGCGTTTCCAACACGGGTATTTTAAAAGTAGAGCCCCGTTTCTGCTGACCCCTTGGTGTTCGTGTGCTTCAGCGGTGCGAATTATACAATGCAGGATGACGGTTCCCAGCAGGAGTGTCAGGCTAACTGTGGCTTTTTGAAGGCAGGTCGATCCTCGAGGTCACGGTTACCTGAACGAATTGGGCATACGAGATATGTACAGTACAGTACCGTATCTGGTGGCGGTGGATTGGGGGACAGCAAGACACATCACAGGGGCAAAGGGGCTTACCTCCTCGTTGTGCACTATGGCGACAAACTGCTTTGACTTCATGTCTACCCTAGAGTCTGCACTGACATGTCCGACCCCCCGCTTGGTCGCTTGGATGGTGCAGAACATGGTTTACGAGGTCCTGTCCCGATGCCTGCACGTATCCGAACGCGAACGCGAACGCGTCGGGCAGTCAGGAAATCCGGATCGTGCGGATTCTGACATGACGTGCCAGGAATCAGGATCACAAAAGATGTTGCACAAAAGAGTGGACATAAATTAGAGTCGGCGAAGGAGAGAGAGAGAGAGACAGACGGTGACGCACAAGCTTCTTGGCCGTTTGCGTCCAACAACATGCACAAACTACCGGTACTGTACAGGACCGAGAACCGAGAAGAATCAGACAGAGAGCTGGACCTCACGGACATGCATGTTCCGAGTGGAGGGAAGGCGCACCCGCCCGCTTGGCTCTTGACTCTCCTTTGACACGAGGGGATGCGACCGGTCCGGAAGTCTGAACCTGATGAATGAAATCCTGCCGAGTTTTTCATCGATAAACGAGCTCTAGTACGACTGTACACACGAACATGTGAAGAGGAAAGTGTGCCTTCGCTCGTCTGCGTGCGTGTGGGGGAAAGAGATCGCGCGACGTAGGAATGCAAGTGGCTGTGCTCGCAATGGGACGGAGGAGGGTCGACAGCTGAGCGGAGTTTCCTCTCGTTTTACGAAATGGCTCGGGACCCTGCCGGGCCAGCCTTCCCCCGCGCTCCTTCGCACAGCTTTTCATGGCCCGTCCTGGGCCGTCCACGCTCTGCTCCTCAGCACGGCCAGGGCCATGAGAAGTCAAAGAGCATTCAGAACTCTTACGTTGGCAAGTACTGATCCATAACGGGTTGGATAACCATGCGCCATCGCGCCAACGACTCGCTACTAAGCGTGGAACGTGTAGAGAAGGACCACCTTCACGCACGTCTCTCCTGTCTCCATCCCCTTCTTTGTCTTCTTTTTCTTCCCACCTCCTTGAACACCCCCGGGCTAAGAAGCTCGAGGTCTTCCAGGAGCTTCCTTTTTTTTTAAATGGTCGCTGAACAAAGCACGGCTAAACTGCGGTCAAGGCTCTTTGTTTCCGCGTGGGATCCCGCAGGTCTTCGTTCCGAGTGGGATCCGCAAGATCACGCCGCAAGGCTACGGAGGCGTGAGGGGGGACCCCGGTCACCGCGGGAGTAGGTACCTGCAATCCTTCCATAGCTTCGGCGGTGCGCAGAACAATGGGAGAGGTCTCTACAGGAGCGTCCTTCTGTGGAACGATCACCAGCCACCCCCTCGCAAACCGTCGCAAACCGTCGCAAGTCTAGCAAAGCACTCATCGCGTGATGTGATCGCCGGGCACGATAGTGTCTTTCAAAAGTCAGTTCGACGGAACGCGGGAAATACAACGCTCCCGTGAGTCCCGTCTACTGTAGTTAGCTTAAAGGCTTGGGTCTCGGAAACACCAGGCTGAAGCCATGTCCTAGACAAGCATGGGATCAGCCTATATACCACCGGTACAACTTGAGTTTTACGCAGGGTATCCTCAGGGCGGAGCCGTGATGGGAGACCGCAAAGGCGAACATCCTTACGATCAACAGTTAGGCTTGGACAGCGAAGCGGCAATCAAAAAGATGTTTTTGGACGGGTTCGACTGAAGGTGCATCGTGCATGTTCAGGCAAATGATAAAGATAAAATTGGAAGAAGTCGAGAAGCTGAGCAACAAGCGTAGGAAAGAGGGCTTCGAAGCGCAAGAAGAATGGTCAGTGCAATAAAATGACCTTTGACGGATGCCGCAGCAGAGAAGAAATATGGTTCAATTTATGTCAATAACGCAGATGCAGCTTTATCAACTTAACAACAAGAGTCTAATAAACGTTTTGGCTCGAGTCTTTGGCCAGCCGCGTCGGAGAAGGACATGGGCTCGGGTTGCTTCAATCAGGAATTAAGTGCGAGGGAAAGAACGGGGACCTTGAATGCTTCTGCTCAGGCCCCGTCATGTTGCCAAATAAATCGTCGATGTCAGCATTCGCAGAGAGCGGACTTTCCGCACTGCGAGGGAAACTGCCCAACGCATAAAGTCAGGTCTGCGGGACGGGCGCCCGCCCCCCTTTTGTCTAGTCGAAGCAGCAACATGACCACCACCACCACGATTTGCAGCATCGAGAAGGTCGGGGCAACCCTCAACGCCCCCCTCGCGGTCGGAGGAACGGCTGACTACAGACGCCTGCCCCCATTGGCGTGCGCCGACAGGGAGGGGTCAGGGGGCGGGCCCCTCCGCACTCTCAAGAAGATGATGGGGTAAGTCAAGCTCCTTTTCCGCACACCTTTCCCTCACCCACCCCCGGACCCCTCGACGCCTTTGCTATGGAGGAGGGAGGAGGAGAATCAGATGGGATGGAAGAGGAACAGGCGGAACAGGCAGTCGTCGGGAGGAGAGGGCGACCGTTTCGACAGCAAACGGCGCAGAGGCAGCGGAGCACCGGAGCAAGCAGCACGAGCGAGCAGCAAGGGTTAGGGCAAGAACCCCCCAAGGCAAGAAAGAGGAACAAGAGGAAAACGGCAGTGCCCCTTCGCGCTACGACCACACATCGAGCCCAACCAGCCAACCAACCAACCAACCAACCAGCAAACCCGCGGACACCCAACAACCCTGCCGCCCGCTGGCCCCATACTTCCCTTCTCCCTTCCTCTTCGTCGTCCGTCGTCGTCTTCGTCGCCGGGACTTTCGACCTACCCTTGGTCGTTCAAGTACACCATCAACGCAACGAGGAAGCGGAAGCTCATCCCCCTCCTTCCCCCAACCGTCGTCACGTCCTTGAGAAATTTCTTCTTGCCGTTCCTGCAAGCATCGGTCACTTCGCACGTTCGCCCCTCGTCAGCTGCCGCTCGCCTCGTCCCTTGTACCTCCTTGCTTCGCTGCTGCTGCTGCTGCTGCTGCTGCTGCCGCTGCTTCTGAGAAGCTCCCCTTGACCCCACTGTTCCAGACGGTGGTCCGTGCGCGTGCGAGGATCCAGAGATTGCTGCTTGTCAAAGTTCGCGCCTGCTGACTCTCATTCTTTCCTCCTTCCTCCTCACTTCGTCCGCATTGGCTCCCTCTCTCCCGTCCTCTTCGATTATCCCTCGGAACTCCCAGCCTCTTCTCCGCCCTCATCCATCTCGGCAAGCGGTCTCCCTTTGTGCAGACCGAGGTGCAAGCCCTCGAAAACTGTCACGACCGCTACGACTATTGCGACGAGGTCTACGAGGACATCCGATTCCTTCCCTACGACGAAGTCGACCTTCGAGCCACCTGGTGGGGTGTTTACAACCAGGAACGAGAAAACGCCCAGAAGACCGCGGACCTTGTCATCGAACGTCGTCACCAAGCCGCAGAAGCTGATAAACGAGTGTACGACTCCCTCGAGACATTACAGGGTCAGCTCAACGGGCTCAGAGATACCAAAGACCCGCTCCCCAAGAAGACTCGAAAGCGGTTCGACGACGCTCGCCGCGCTATATCAAAATGCCTTCCCAACAACCGTCCGCAGCCGCGAGTCCCGTGGACAAGGCCCTCGCTCAGGCAGCAAATCGCCACGACTCACGGCACAGATCGCACCACCATACCTCGCAAGGGTCGTCATCCAAGACATATTCATCTGGCCCTACCATCGTTGGAGGTCACTTTAAAGTCGGCAAAAAGATCGGTGAAGGAAGCTTTGGCATCATTTATGAAGGTCCGGCTCCTCGTCTAGCCTTGCATCCAGAACACTTCCATCCTGATATCACGTATTTGCAGGAACAAACCTAAAGAGCAATACCCCGGTCGCCATCAAATTCGAACCTAGGAAGGCTGAAACTCCACAATTACGAGACGAGTACAGGACGTACAAGATTCTTGCAGGCCAGGGTAAGTGATTTTGCTGGTGGAACGGCTTTTGAGCTATTGGGTATGCTTACGCAGTGCCGTTTCGCACAGCTGGTGTTCCCCAATGTTATTATTTCGGTCAGGAAGGCTTGCATTCGGTACTGGTTATCGACTTGCTGGGACCGAGCCTTGAAGACGTATTCGATCTGTGTGGCCGCAATTTCACGCTCAAAACCGTATGCATGATGGCCAAACGAATGGTAAGACAATTTCCGGAAGCTCATGAGATTCGGATCAATCAACTTACTCACATCCCATGTAGATCAAACTTATTCAGGTCGTCCACGAGAGCAACTTGGTCTATCGCGATATCAAACCGGACAACTTCCTAATCGGCCGCATTCCTCGCTACAATGACAAAGTCACAGAGGACCCTGCATCATCTGATCCTTACTCTATTGTTCTCAACCATTCATTGAAAGACAAACCCTCAGCAGCATCCATGATCTACATCGTCGACTTTGGCATGGTCAAGCAATACCGCGACCCTCGTACCCTGGTTCACATCCCGTATCGAGAAAAGAAGTCCTTATCTGGGACTGCCCGCTACATGTCCATACACACCCATCTCGGAAGAGGTACGTGCCTCATGTGTCCCGTACCAATTTTATCATCCCTAACGCTTGCTTGCCTGTGCTCTATAGAGCAAGGCCGACGTGACGATATTGAGGCCCTCTGCCATGTGTTCTTCTATCTGCTCAACAGCCATCTTCCATGGCAAGGGCTCAAAGCCAACAGCAACAGACAAAAGTACGAACGCATCGGAGAAGTGAAACAAGCGGTCGCCATCGAAGATCTCGGACGCCCCAACCCAGTCGAGTTCGGATATCTACTTGAATACGCGCGCAACATGCAGTTCGACGAAGAACCCAACTACGATGGACTATGCGAGATGATCAACCAAGGTAGGCGGTGGGCGAATTCATCGTCGGTTTGCCGTGCTGTTCGCTAATCACCTTTCTTTGACCAGTCATGCGCAGAGAGAATTTGGAGGATGATGGAGTCTTCGATTGGATGGCAGTTCTGGATCAGCAGCGAGCGTTGAAGCGTCAGCGAGAGGAAGCGCGAGCAGCGATGTCGGAAGAAGCGCGTCGGGAGGATGATCGTCGCGAACGCGAGGAGCGGGTGGAACGGGAGCGCTCTGACCGTGCCGACCAGGAGATGCGCCGCGTCGCATACGAGAAGCAGGTTCTACTTGCCTCGCCCAAGCTGCGGGAAACCATGGGCTCGTACTTTTCGACCTTCCAGTCAACGGGATCCAGCGCACCCGCCGTCAAGGCAACCCACCTCGCCACCAACCAGTCCCAGGTGCGCACATCGGGATCGGCGTTGCAATCGCGTGCTGGAGGTTCGGCGGCTGCCGGAGCAAAGGCAGAGGTCGGTCGACCGGTCAACGGCGTTCCCGCCGTCGGAGCCAGCCCAGCTGGCGAAAGCGCACCGCAGGCGGTCGCTTCTCACGCCGCTGGACAGGCAACCACGCCGGCACCGCAGCCCCACCAGCAAGTCCCAGCTGTGGTCACCACGACGCAGAACAAGAAGAAGAAGAAGTGGTGGAAGAGAATCTTTTCTTGCGTGGGAGGATCCGGCGCCAAGTAGAAGACCAATCGACGCGATTGACGACGAGAAGGAGGCGGGGGGTGGGAACACGAAGCTCGGGCACGATGATACGGAGGTGGAGGGGAGTGGGTTTGCG
>JADGJA010000830.1:0-10056 GCA_027596035.1 Thoreauomyces humboldtii | reverse complement strand
CGCCCGGAGCTGGGGAGCTCGATCAGCTCAGTACTCCACTACCTGATGCAAGAACCCTCGGGTCATCAGAAGACCTTCGGGTTCAGGGGAGGTGTGATACGCCTCTCTTTAGCTATCCAAATTCCCACGTAGTCACCCCCCGTCTGAATCCCTCACTTCACTGTCGAGCACCTGGTCTCCAACCCTCCCTGCTGTGCCTTGGCTTCCCCTGCTGTGCCACTTCGTCCCTTCTTCCCCCGGCCGCTCACTCCTTCCTCAGTATATATAGCGACCCCCTGCCAATTCCCCCTGTCACTTAGTACATTCCTCTGAATATACCTACCTTCGACTCTGTGCGTCTCACACGTGGACTGCGTTCACGATGCCGGGAACACGCGTGTTCTCGATGCCGCTCTGCGACAAGGTAGACTCCTGCTACGGGCATACCATTTCCTGGCAACTCGGTGATTCCTGCCTGCTGCAGGGTCATCGAGTCTGAGGGGGTTGTCGTATAGTTATACCCGTAACATGGTTTCTTGTAGTCATCACCCGCCAGGGCTTGTCCCGAAGCGTCAGTACTATAGCACGGTACCGATAGGGTTAGGGAAGGGCCCGAGGGCCCTTTCCCCGCCCTCTACACGTACCGTGGCCCTGCCGGGTGCTTGGTTCAACTCCAACACCTTGGCTTCATCTAGCCCATTCTACAAGTTCCTACAGCTGCACCGTCCTGCTCACAGATGCGACTTCCTTGTAGTCCTTTGGCGATTGCCAATCTAGGACGGCTTTGATCTTTGATTTGGCGAGGCGCATGCCATCAGAGCCAATCATATGACCACAGAACCCGACCTCTCCTACAGCCCAAGTGCACGTCGTTGGCATAACAAACAGCTTGTGCTCGTCTAGGAGTCTAAGTGTCTCTTTTACATGTTTGATGTGGTCCTCCATATTGTCCGAGAATATCAATATGTTGTCCAAATAAGAGATCAGACACTTGTCTGCAAGATCCTTGAGAACCTTGTTTGTCAATCTTTGGAAAGTCACTGGTGCATTGATCAATCCAAATGGCATCAGTCGTCACTCAAAGTGTCCATACCGAGTTCGGAATGCAGTCTTCTCCACATCCTCCTCGCGGATTGCGACTCGGTGATAGGCCTCACGAATATCAATCGATGAGAAAACCTTCTTTCCGCGAACTCTGTCCCTTATCTCAGCTAGATTTGGTAGTGGAGTTCGATTCTTTTTTGTCTGCGTGTTCAATCTGCGGTATTCAACGCAGCAGCGCAGGGTGCCATCCTTCTTTCTTGCAAAAAGGCGGCTGCACCCCACGCATTAGTGGCGTGCCTAATCCAGCCTTTCTCTAACAGCAGATTCATCTGCCGCTTGAGTTCAAGCTGCTTTGCTGGGCTCATGTGCCGTAGCGCCGTGAAAACGGGCTCGCCACCATCCAGCAGTTCAATTCTGAAGTTATTCTCCCCTCTATCAGGTGGAAAGTCCATAGAATTACGAAACATTGTTCTCATAAACTTCTCTAAAGTCTTTCGTAAGGGGCGCTCTAGAGGTATTCCCTCGAACGGGTCCTCCTCGAGCGAGGTCATCTTGCAACCGTCCGGAGCCAGATCTCGGCCAGCTGTGACTTTCTCGCGCGCGCTGCCGATTTCGACTGTAAAGACTTGAGATGCTCGTTCCTTTCGTAACATACGATTGAAACGAGGTCCAGACACGCAGAATCTACCCAAGATCGCTGCGATTGCCTTCTGTTTCTTGCCTTCCACTAAAATTCTCGGTGGTGGTCGAAAAGATCGAAGATGCGCGGCATTACAGTTAGCACCGTCTGCACGACAATGTGTAATCCGAGATAATGATCTGAATTCTCGACCATTGGTGTCCTCTAACACCAGGCCCAATCTTTGGTCCGCATAACGCATGATCGTCATTGATGGGAACTGCATCAATAAAGCGGTACCAATGATGATGTCAACCTTCAAGGGTGCAACGAGGAATGTAGTATTCTCCAATAACATGGGTTCTGACCCAGCTGACCCCAGAATGGTCAGGTCTCCGGTCGTCATCTTGTTGCTGGAGTAGTGACCGCCGTCATTACCCCACTGGACATTGACCGATTTGACACCCTTCAGTTCTAATCCAGCCCGTCGGGCAAAACCAATGTTCATCATCATGGTATTACAACCCGTGTCCACCAATATGCGGACAAATCTGTTGTTATACCGTCCGTGTACTACGAACGGCTCCATGATGACTAAAGCGGGCTTTCCGTCCGACGGCTCTGTGGAGGATCTTTCGATTGCTCAGGCGACACACGATCCCTCAGTGCCGCCCCTTCCGAAACTTGAAGGGTCAGAGGAATGGTGGAAGGATTCTGGGCGCGTGTGCGCTGGGTTGTCCGGTACGCTGGGTCGGAGCTCCGGAGACTCTTTTTCCCTTGGGTCCTGATGCACGTCATTGGGCGAGTTGTCACGAGGGGTGGTGCCAAAAATGATTGGGGATTGGATTGGATGGATGGATGGGACCCTAGGCATATGAAAGGTTTGGTTGGGTTCGCCTTTGGACCTCCTTTCGTCCTCGTGCCCCTCCAAATACCAGTTATGCCCAATCCCCTCTGCAAACCCCTCCCCCAGAACGAATCCCCACAAGCTCACTTCCCACCGTAACATCTATACACGGCGACGAACTCTCAAGCGTGACCTTTTCCCTTGCACCTCGCCGTAATTGACAAAGGGCAACTCAGCGCAAAAATCTGGCTATACCCCGCCTTCTCCCTCCAGCGTCCACCTGATCGACCTTTGATTTGTCAGTCCTTCCTGGTATCGTTCACCCTGCCGGTCGTCCGCCCGTTCCAGGCTTCTACAGGTCGTTGCCATGGATATCACCGATGCCGTTCGCGAGCACGCCGCTGGTGTCAAGGCGCTTCGTGATGGACTCACCGCCATAGTGGCCGGCCTCAGAAAGGACATGGACTTCTCGAGGAGGGAACTGCATCATTTGGCAGAGATCTTGGTAGACGATGGTGAGCTTGGAAACTGAGAATCACGGCAAACCGACGGGGAGCTTTGGTATCCCCAGCTTGCGAAGGCAGCTACCAGTCAGCACGAACCTGCTTTATGCCCGTGGTTCGTGTCACAGTGGATGCATCGAGTGGGCATCTCCTTGTACTGTCCCCACCTCTCCCCGTGTCTGTATCTTTCTCCATTTGGCTCACATCTTTTCTTTCTACGCTAGCCCTTCTCTTCCGATTCTACAAAAAGCACAAGTATCAACTGACCGCCGCAGAGCAGGCGATCCTTGACCACATCGACTGGCGATTGCAGCATGACCTACCAAATCTGTGTACATTTTCCCTCACACCCAAAGCCCATCTGCTATCCCAGGACGGTCTATTCTACTTCTGGAAGACCGACAATGAAGGGCGACCTGTCGGCGTGGTGAACCTTAAACACCTTACAAAGGGCACGGACGTGCAGGACCTTCGCATGCTCTTTGTTATGCAAATGGAAGTGGCACGGCGACTCGTTCAGGCACTTAACGATGAATATCAGCGCTGCGGGACAGATAAGCTGGTAGTTCAAATCTCGCTTATCTGCGATCTCGACGGCGTCGGCCTGGGCAATGTCAACTTCGAGATGATACCCCTGTTTCTTGACCTCTTCAACCACCACTTTCCTCAGACTCTCGGGACCGTCTACGTGCTCAATTATGGCTGGCTCCACTCAGGCATATGGTCCGTCCTGAAGGCTGCTCTCCCTGCGGAAGCGTGCCAAAAACTTCAGTTTGTTTCAAGGGAAGAGCTACGTAGGCAAATTCCCGCGGAGAATTTGCAGGCAATCCACGGTGGATCAGATCCGGCTCCGTTTGCCTACGCAACCTCCCCCGTCTACCAAAATTACGCCCAATCCAACTATCATTCCACGTCTCCACGGGTGCAAGCGCAAATCAACGCCTTATCGGACGATGCTTGGCAAGAGGATGACGAGGACGTCTGGTACGATGCCCATGAGGCTCCTATGACACCTGTACGGTCGGCAGCCGACTTGCAGTCGATGCTTCGCGTGGCTTCGGGACGGAACCTACACGGCATGAACCGCGTCGGTTCGACCAAGTCGCTCAAGACGCTGGTCCGCACAAACACTGACCAATTCGGCAGCGGTGGGGGAGGACTGATGATGCGTCCACTCCAGCTACCACCCCTTCCACCAACTTCAGCAACAGTGGCCGCAGCGACCACGGCATTCAGTGGTGCGACAACGTCGTCGCATCGCATACGAGGCCGGAGACGCGCTTTTGTGAAGAAGACACTTGTTCGTGCGGTCAGAACGCCGGCCCAACCTATACTATCCCTCCTCTCCTTCTTTGCCGCATCCTCATCTTCTACTTCTTCGTCTGCTTCCCCATCGACCCGAACAACTGGCTCGCCCGCTCAAGACCGACTCCGCAAGCGAAGCGTGACAATGCTTGTTGTCTTCCTAGCCGCCGTTCTCTACCAGGGATGGAAGCGGAACCTTCTCCACCGACTTTACCTTGCCTTGGTGCTGGCCACCTCGTCTAGCCAATCGCCCAGTCGAGGACGGAAGCAGTCGATTGCATCCCCCATCCCACTTTCGACGTCCACCTCCTCGTTGGCGACTTCGAGCCGCGTCTCGGTGAGAGGATCGTCGCCTTTGCGATCGTCCCGGTCATCGTCTTCCTCGTCGTCGTTCTCGTCGATGCAGACCACAGGGGACTTCGAGTTCTCATCCGTCCACCTTCCGCGGATGGCATCTTGCGCGCGGGATCTGGGAGAGATCGTGCATCCGCTCGTAGTGGTGGAAGTGAACCGGTGCCTTGAGATTTGAAGTACCAGCTTCTTTGCTTGCTCGGACAAAGTTTTGCGCTTTCTTTTTCCGCATGTTCATACCCTTATTTCACTGCGCAGTGATACAAATTATACCTGAGGCGCAGATACATGGATGAGACCTGATGAAGTTACATTTTCGAACAACGTGCCCGAATGACCTTTGAAAACATCGACCGTACCCGACATGAGCGCGGTCGAGCAAATGTCGTTGGTGACGACACACGATCGTGTCTAAGAGGCATCAACCACACTCGAAGAAACCTCCCTCACCATGTCCCTTGCACCTACACATGTCATTGCCCGTACGCGCGTCCCACTGCATTGAAAACGTTGTGATGGAAGTCGCTCCAACGAGGGTGCTGTGTACATACTCACACTGTCACGGTGCTCAGAGCTTGCCGGTTCGGTCGAACGAACTGATTGAGAATTTTGGCGCTGTCAGAAAGACTTTGAAAGAATGATGGTGGGCTCAGGACCTTGGGACTCTAGGGCTCGACAAGCGTGACTACCCGAACGGAGCAGTGCATGCCAAGCAGTTGACGACGACGATTCCTAGGCCTTGCAGCGTCAGAAGCCCGGCCCCTCGGCCAGTGTCCCCCACCTGTAGCTGCCTGCCGTCGTTAGGGATGGTGCTGTGGGACCATGAAACGGAGCTTGTCCTTCACAAAGAGGACCCTTCCCGTGGCAGCACAACTCTTCCACCAAAGAGCAAGGAAAGCAGCAGCGAGAAGTACAGAGGTGGTGCATCCGAGGTTGCAAGATCTACCATCATGATAGGTATCATGGGCATCATGGCCCGACATGGGGTGGAGTCGACGGCTTGGCCGGTCGGACTCTCTCGGACAGAGAAGGTGAGCCTAAGCTGATCCGTTGTTCAGGGAAATCGTGGCTGATCTTTCGCAGAACCGGAAAAAAAATGAACAGAGGCGGCACGTTTCCCCAATTGTCATGTTTCGCCCCGTGTGACCTGGCGTGAACGTGACTCTCTTTCGGCAGACCCCCCACCACGTCACGCTCCTCTCGCCGTGCTGTGTGTGCTCCTTCCTCCTCCTCTGTTCCTTTTTTTTTTCCTTTTTTTCTTTTACACGCTGTCTGTCTGTCCGTAACGCCATAGAGGTCCTAAATGATGGCCGTCCCTAGCGCAACCCCTCCGGTTTGGGCTTGTTGAAAGGGAACAGACATCTCACCCTTTGCTGCGATTATACAGTACTGTATACTGTCACAGATATCCCACCTTCTCATCTTCGCTCGTTTCAATCCTTTCCTGGGTGCGCAGCGATAGTGTATTCCATTGTCCAGGGTCTCCTCGTCTGTGTGAAGGCATCCGATCCTACTAGTTCTACACCAACCTACAGTGTACATCAACATCACGCATCATCCCGTCCGCCGCTAGCATACCACATCTTCCCTCTCTGTCAGGAACTTTGCAAAGATTCCTTCCTTGATCTTCAACTCGTCGGCTGGTCTGGCCCAGGAGCAGCCGCTGCAGCAGGTCACTCTACCGTGCACTCTGGACCGGCGACCAGTCCCTCCTGCCAGCATCATGCAGCCGGACCTTGCAACCTCGCTTTCCCAAAGCACCACCACCACGACGTCGCGAGCTCTCATCGGCCGGCATTCGAAGGATCGCGTGCTCAGCGTATTTCTCGACGAGCGAACGCTTGCAGCCTACTCGGATGGATCCTTCCCGTCGCTCACGGGCCTCGTCTCCGTCAACGCGAGTCTGAAAGATGAGCACGTACCTTGCGTCCAGCTGAGGGCTCTGCTCACTTACAAGACTGCCCTGGGCGTCACGGTCAACCGGATCATCTACAGTCGCATCCTTCGTCTAGACCACACGGAGGCCGACTCGGGGGCTTCAACTGCCTCGCTCTCGACGCTGTCGTCCACCATTTCCCAGCGCACTCGGTATCCATTCACGTTCAGCTTTGCTGCGAACGAGGCCCTCGCACCCTCTCTCGCCCTCGATGCCGGGTCTGGCCTCCGCTGGGAAGTGATCGGGTACCTCGCGCCTGGTCTCGTCGATCACTCGCCGGACGTCGGGATCGACGGGTCAGGCGTCATATGCGTTGAGCGTATCAATGAACGTCGGTCGCCGGTTGCACTTCCCCTCCTTGTTACATCATCGTATGCAAAAGCGGATGACACAGAGCCGTTGACCGCGTCCAAGACCGTGGGCTCGGGAATGTTCGCTTCAGGAAACCTTGGCGCAACGATTGCGGGCACGGCCCTCGGCGCCGTCAGTTCCTCTTCGCCTGTTCTGATACTTTCACTGTCTCTCACGTCTCTCCTGGCATCACATGCAGTGGGAAAAGTGAGGGTCACGGCAAAGCAAAAGGTCACGGTGCGAGATCCTAGCGGGCGCATCGTCGTCGCTCAAAAGTTCCGTGTAGGAGCAAAGTGGGATGATAGGCCTGCTCCCAGGTACGACACTGGCAGCGGGCGGTTCGATATCGTTTGCGAAGTACCTCTTTGCGGAAGTGCGAGTGTTCCGAGCAAGGGCCTCAAGAACGGCAAGAGCGGAGCTCCTGCCAGAGTGATTCCTCTCACAGCGTCGTCTTCCACGCTTACGTTCAAGGATGAGGAAGGCATGGCTGACAATGACTCGCTTCTGGCACCTTCGATGCCTGAGGTTTCTGCGCCCACGGGCTCGTGGTCCGCGTCGGTAACCTACATGGCGAAGATCGTCCTCATGCTCCTCGACTCGGCTGGCGGTTTCGGATCCAAGGAGCGCGAGATCACCTTGTCCGTGCCTTTCGACGTCATCGCCTCGACGCCAGCCTCAGCATCCACCATCGTTCCCTCCGTCTCCACTCTCTCCCTGCTCACAGTTCCGACCACCGCGGACGCCATTCTTCCGCTCCTCTCCGAGACGCTTACCGACATCGACCACTCTCTTTCCGCCCTCTCGACGCTCCTCGACGCGGTCCCGCCACCTTCCGCATCCGAGGCCGCTCGCGTCAGCGTGACCACCCCTGCGGATCATGCGCGCGAGCTCCTTCACATTCTTATCCACATCGACTCCCATATGAGGTCGGCATTCCTGTCGGCGTCCCCGTCCTGGCCTCGGAATCCGGTGCCCTTCAACGTCATGGTGCTGGAGACGGAGCTCATGTGTCGCGCCGTCGGCGCCGTCGGACTCGAGACGGTTGTGCAGGGCGTTGCGGCTTACGTGACGGCGTGCCGGCGGGTCGCGGTCGGGTGGTGCGAGAGAGGGAAGACGTGGGATGATGTGGTCCGTGGACTTGAGGTGGAGCGCGTGAAGGTCAAGGGATTGTTGGATGCCGTTATCGCTGCGTGATGTGTGTACTCTCCTCTGGGGGATCTGCTGCCCTTGCTTATGTCCTTGTCCGTCATTGTTGGTTGCGCTTGGGCTGGCCCAGTTTGAGATCAATGATTATTGGAACGATACCCCTTCATTGCGCAGTCTGCTTATACCGTACCATGGCTCCTAAACGGACCCAAACGTCCAGCAACCCTGGGACTCGGAACTGGCGATCCAGCCCTTCTTCATCTCTCAGCGAAACCAGCGGTACCTGGATCCTGCTAACCCGGTACCTGGCAATCGCAGGGAAATTAAAATGTCGACAGGGTGGCTGAGTGGCTTTTGAAGGGCGGTCGGCACTACAGCAACACCAACGTCATCGTGCCTTCAGGGAAATGAAAACATGTGCGAAAAACAATTGTGTGCAATTATTGTGCAAGGGACCCGCCAGCCAGTTCCCCCGTCTGTCGATTCTTCCACCTTTGCTGGGCATGCGGCCGCAGCAAGGACTCGTCAAACTCATTTTCGTCGTCGTCACTGTGGGGTACGGGTACACAGGAACAAAGGCATAAAAGGGAACGGACTCCTCTGCCATGGCTCTACAGTACGTCCCGTTCCAGTCGCTCGCTGTTGCATATATATACAATCTCTTCCTCAGCTTCTTGCTCCCTCGCGACATCCCCTCAACCTCGAATACCAACCTCTGGCAACAACATGTCACGAAACTCGCTGGAAACCCAGTTCAACAAGCTTGCCGGTCGACACTCGTTGGAAGTGCGAGGCGGTTCCGACTACACCATCATGGAGATGGACGAGGACATGCATAACCATACCGAGAGCGTCGTCGATGCTAAAGGCGAACATCGCGAGGAGATCGTCCACGAGCAGAACCTTGGCAGGTTCGGTCGTCTGCGAGCAAACTACAGGTGCGAATCTTTTCTTTTCGTCGTCCACCGAGGGATCTTTTCTTTTCGAACATCGCAACATTGGCTTAAGGACTGAACTTCGCTTTCTAACCAATCAGGGAGGAGCTGGCAGAGTTCATCGGCACATTGGTCCTCGTCGTCTTTGGAGCCGGTTCGGGAGCGCAAGTCAGCCTCAACGGGGGAACGAACGGCTCGTACATCTCCATCAACTTCGGATGGGCGTTTGGCGTCCTTTTCGGCGTTTACATAGCCGGTGGAATCTCGGGCGGGCATTTGAATCCTGCCGTCACCATTGCCAACGCTGTCCACAACGGTTTCCCCTGGCGGAAAGTTCCTCGCTACATTGCTGCGCAGGTCTTTGGCGCTTACATCGGAGCTGCCATCGTGTTTGCCAACTACCGCTCGGCCATCTACGCCTTTGACGGAGGCGCCCGTGCCACCGAGGGATCCCTCGCCACCGCCGGCATCTTCGCTACATACCCCAAATCATACATGACCACTCTCGGCTCGTTCTTCGACGAATTTTTGGGCACCGCCATACTGCTGATCGGACTGTTCGCCATCGGATGCCCGAAGAACCTTGACGCGCCAAAGGCTTACGCACCGATCGCCATCTTTCTTCTGATTGCTGGCATCGGAATGTCCATCGGATCGAACACAGCCTACGCCATCAACCCTGCGCGAGGTATGGCTGGCCTGACTTTTTCGATGCTCTTGTTGAATGGAGGCTCATCGACGCGTCTCTTCCCTTCATATTAGATTTCGGACCGCGACTGCTGACCGCGTGCGCGGGGTACGGCTCGGCACCGTTCACCGCGTATTCTGGGTACTGGTGGATTCCCATCATCTCACCAATAGCTGGCGCCATTTTTGGAGGTGCCGTCTTCCGCGCCTTTGCGGACTATCGAGATGTCTCTCAGATGGCCAAGGAAACCATCCGCGTATGAGGAAGCGCTCTTCCACATTTGCTTTTCTCGCTCTTTTTTCCCTGCGTTGGACATCATTTCGGACGATGAGATGTATATATACCCCCCTCC
>JADGJA010000083.1:0-46030 GCA_027596035.1 Thoreauomyces humboldtii | reverse complement strand
GGGCATGACTGATGACCAAGTGACAAGGTTTCATGAGAGATTGAGAAGGATTCCCTCGACGACCACGTCCAGCAAGGACTTCCTCATGATGTTTTCGATGCATCTCCCCCTTGCGTCTTCAACCGACATCGTCATCAAGTCCAACATCAAAAGGATCAAGACGCAGGATGCGCTGGCCGTGAGATAGACGCTCCCGATTTTTCTATATGAGCGACCGAGACGATATTTTGCCCACCTGTCCCAATCCAACATGGCAAAGTGTTCAGCGTCCTTCAACCTCTGCTTCATGAGGTCCTCTCTCAGATAGAGTGCATCAGCTAGCGGTCGAGACACGGGGATCGCCATGGGAAGACACGGTTGCTGCTCGGAGGCAAGAGGTCGCCTGTCTCCTTGAAGGCAGTCCGGAGAACCAAATGCTCGAATGAGAGAGACGAGTGTTGTTTCGTTCCGCAGGTAGAGAAGGACGGTGACCGTGTTGCCGTCCGGAGCCGGAAACTTGCATTTGGTAGTCGCTCGCGAGTGTGAGTAACCGCTGCCAGGTCGTATGCGGTTCAGAATGCTTGGATAGTCGGCATGCAAGTGAACGTGGAGGATGGACACAAATCGCCTACGAAAGTTCGGTACGGTGAGGAGTGCCTTGTACGAGAGATGGGAGAAGTGGAGTTGGTCGCATAGGATATCGGTTTCTGATTCTCGCCATATAAGATTGAGAACATGATGGTGGAACGGCTTGATGAACCGAGCTTGCAGCGGAGGTGATGGTCTGCGACGTCGGCGATGCAAAGATACAGATCTGAACTCAGACTTGGAGTTGCTGAAGCTGAGGGTATATTGGATCCTGAGGGAGACACTAGCGGTAACGCTTGCGATTGCATCGTTACACTTGCCCGTGTGGCTGGATGGCAAGATGGCGAAGGGAGACCGATGGACGGTCTCGCGCGAAAGCAGCGGGTTCATGGGTCACCTTCGGCATTACGTAAGTTTCGCCTCCCCGTTCATGCCAATTTCGCCTTTGTCGGTCCCTTGCTGACTTCAATCAATCACAGGGCGGTCGTCGTTCCACCAACGACAACCAGCCCCGTCGCAAGGTCTACGCCGGATCTTGGAAATATGACCTCCGACACCTGTTTCTACGATGACAGGAGCGTCTACGACGGCATGTGGGAGAAATCGACGTTCGACAGGGGTGGGGACAGCTGTCATTTTCGTTCGACTCGACCGTCTACCTACGAAGGAGAGTGGCACGACGGGCTTCGACATGGACAAGGGGTGCTGCTGCCGGCCAATGGAGATAGTTACGAAGGAACGTATCTCAACGACCTGAATGAGGGGCCCGGGAAGGTTCATCTACCGACAGACGAGACACAATGTTACGAGGGAGAGTGGAGAGTAGGCTTTGGATATGCCAAAGGGTGGGACGTTGACAGACCTCCCGCCGCTGGATGGACAGGAAGGAAGAAAGATTGGCGCAAGAAATTGGTGGCCCACCCCCAAGCCAAGTGATCATGCTGTTTTCGCAAAGAACATGACACTCAATGAACTGCGGTGGACTAGCTTGAGTTGGAGAACCCCTCGGACGTACTGACTGGGGAACGAGAAACATCCTGCAGGATTGGCTACGTAGGGTACTGCACGGCGATGAGGAGCACTCGGGACGACGATGCAGAGAGCTTGCTGGAAGAATGGAAGACTTCTTCCTTTCAGCAACATTTCAGTGCCGTTGTCAATGGGCTGTTTTCTGCCGGAGCTGTCTAAATGGGCACACGAGAACTTCTGAAGTCTGCACGCTACATTTGATCACCCACCAAAGTAAGTGAAGCCAAAGTAAGCGAGGGGTTTTTTTAATAGCGCTAACTACCCCGGAGGTATTCTGTCTCTGCCTCTACCCCGTCCCCTGCCTCGGCCCCTGCCTCGGCCCGCTACGCCAGATGACTGTACCTCCGAACAGAACGCAGCCGTGGGTAATATGCTTGCCTGTCAGGCTTGCAAGTACAGTGTACACCGGTACGGTGTCGAGCAAAACTTTCGCATTCCGACGATCGCATACGGTAAGTCGGTGACACAGCTTTCGCCCCGCAAGGTTTTACCCTCTAAAGCCCCCGACAATACCGGTAAGGCAATGGCACACTTGATATGGTTCTAAAAGCTCGACGAACGATTGGACGAACGACTGTAGAGTAGAGGAATCCTGCCCGGGCTTTTTCGGAGAGGTGAATGAGGGAGCGTCGGATGAAAAGTAGAGCCGTTTTTTGTGATCTCAGAGCCGCGCGCCAGTCACGAGACCCACAGGCGATCTGTCTCTGTCGCTGTCTCTTTTCCCTTTTGACACGCGCCTCTCCTTGCGAGGGCGGATTCTTCCACCCCCCAGCCTGCCTCACCCTCCCATCTTCGCCATTCCCACACCGTACAAATTGGACCAGAACAAGCAGCACAATGTCATCCTTCAACACGGACCGCTTCACTTACGTCCTAGAGAACGACAACCAGGAGCGTAGGGCCGCTTTCAAGCACTTCATCGGTCAGAACCTTCAGACGTTCACCCCTCGTTACGATGTCTCCCTGCGATACATGCGTGAGCTTGCTTTTGAGCGCCTGAAGAAGGTCGCGGAGAACGGGCACATCTCCGTCCTGGACTTTGAGAAGGTAGGCGCCGTGTCTGCCTGCAATCTAACGGAATGCTGAAAGTGGCGCGATGGGCTGACAAGCGTTCGACATCCTAGAACCCCTTGAACGTTTTCGCTGGTATAGTCAGAGGAGCCTGGTGCTTCGATGGTTGCGAGTCCGATATTGATCACGTAGAACGACGCTTCTAGCACATGAGGTCGCGGGGATGATTGACAGTTCTTTCCCCACGAAGATGACGGTTCAGTTCAACCTTTTCGGAGGTGGGTCTGTGGTGCCGTCGACTGCGGAGGGCAGGATTATCAGCTAATTAGCGTGTTCTTAGGGACGATGATCAAGCTCGGCACTGACCGCCATCGAAAGTACCTGCCCGGTATCGACTCGATGGAAGCCGTCGGATGTTTCGCTTTGACCGAGCTCGGATACGGAAACAACGCTGTGGAGATGGAGACGACCGCGATCTACGTGCGTTACCGTTGTAGGCAAGGTTTCGACGGGCAGCCTTTTAACCTTTGCTGAATCATTCAGGAGCACGCAACGCGTGAGTGGGTTATCCACACCCCTAACACTCTCGCACAAAAGTACTGGATCACCAACGGAGCGGTTCACTGCAAGTGGGCCGTCGTGTTCGCGCAAACCTACGTGAAGGGAAAGCACGAGGGCATCAACGTTTTCCTCGTCCGCATCCGAGACGAGGATCTCTCAGTGTCCAAGGGCGTGCGTGTTGAGGACATGGGATACAAGTTTGGAGCAAACGGCGTGGACAACGGGAAGCTTTGGTTCGACCACGTCCGTATTCCTGCTGAGAACATATTGAACAAGTATGCCGACGTCACTCCCGAGGGCAACTACGTGTCGACCATCAACAGCCGCCGTGCGCGCTTCCTTGTGGTTGCTGATCAGCTGCTTGCCGGAAGGTAGGCGATCAAGCATCCTCTTCGGATAATAGCTTTATACTGACTTCTTCGGTTGTAGACTTTGTATTGCTGCCCTCTCCATCGGTGGAACGAAGAAGTGCCTGACTGTCGCATTCCGATACGCAGCGTCTCGCAAGACCGTTGGGCCCACCGGCAAATCCGACACTCCAATCCTCGATTACCAGCTCCAGCAGAACGCTTTGATTCCATTGCTAGCCCGTACGATTGGTCTCAATTTCGGATTCAACTACATCAAGGGACGGTGGGCTAACCATTCCGAAAGCGAGCACGCTGAGATCGTGCGCCTGTGCTGTGTCATCAAGCCGCTCGTGTCGTGGAACTTTGAGCGTGTCGCGTCTATCAGCCGAGAGCGATGCGGTGGACAGGGTTACCTGGCCTGCAACGAGTTTGGAGACTACATCGGCTTCTCGCACGCTGCCATGACTGCCGAGGGTGATAACTCTGTCCTGACCCAGAAGGTCAGCAAGGAGCTCCTCGCGGCATACGACGGCGGCAAGCTCAGCTACCCCAGCATCGACCGGACCTCAGCCTCTACGTGGGACTTAACTCAGTTCACTACGCTGGTCAAGATGGTGCAACTCCGTGAAATCATCCAGATGGACACACTGAGCAAGACCATGAAGGCGAAGCTCGGCAAGGGAGCCAAGCTTTTCGACGTTTGGATGCGCGAGGAGAGTGACCTCATTCAAAGCCTTGCCAGGGCTTACGGAGAGCGCATTTCTCTTGAACAATTCGTCGCTGCCATCGAGCGCGAGTCAGATGCCGGTGTCAAGTAAGCATCTGTCGATACTTGCGAAAGATGAAGGGATTGCTAACTGTTGTTCTTCCAGGACTGTACTCCAGACCATTGCCCACCTCTTCGCTTGCACGCTCATCACCGACTCCTTGACCTTCTTCGTGACCAATCAGCTTATCACCCCTGCCGGCGCAAGGGATCTCCTCGAACTCCAGAAACTGTGGATCAAGGATGTTGCACCCAACGCCATGGACATCATCACGGGTCTCGGCGTCAGCAAGGATATGGTCTTCGCTCCCATCGCCAACGACTGGGTTGAGTATAACGACACTGACAACCGGGTATGCATAAACAGTACAATGAAGACCCAACTCGCAGACGCTCATCAGTTTATTTTCATCTTATTTCACAGGGCGAGCTTGTTCGTGCAAGGTTGTAGGTGGTCTCTTTTCTTACCTCTGATACAAGTACATAGATGTATCTTGGAGGAATATACTTTAGCTAGTCAATTTTTACGTCGGATCGAAAACATACGATCACAAAGGTGACAAGTTCAGTTGGTCAGGCCAGCCGTGGCACAACTTTCAGCACGCCTTAAAAAGTTGTCGGTGTGACCGCTGCGTCTCTGCCTTCTCGGCATACGCGAGGGAAACCGGTTGCATCCTCGACGTCTTCGCTCTTCGATTTCCGAACTATCCGCTCTCTTCGTCTTTCTTTGTTCAGATCAGTGTACGAAAGCTGAATAGGCACAGATGAGGAGCTGACCACCAGTTGTAAGATACATATGAACAGGATTCTCAAGGCCGCGGTGCTCCCTGCTTCAAAGCCTTTCACAGCGCACACAAAACGCGCAGGTGATGAAGCTTAAAGGACCGGCTTCATGTACACAATACCCACGCATCGTTACTTTTGGCCACCTTGCCGTCGGCTACCAGCTTGTCGATGTGCATCGCGACGCCGCGAGCGGCGGCAGGTATGACCCCTTCCGGAACGTCAGGGTATAGCTTTCCCACGATCGTATCGATGCTCGCTGGGAGCGCGTCGAGAACCTGTCGCTCGCGATCCATCCGATGTCGGATGTACGTCTCGATCCTCTCCCGGGCATCCTCGACCACGGGTCCGTGACCTGGGTAGATGGTCTTCAGGTTGGGCAGCTGGTCGAGAAGTTTCCGAAGGGATGACAGGTAGGTCCGAAGATCCTCGAACACTGCGGACCCCTGTCCCAGGATGCAGTCTCCTGAAAACAGGATCCCTTCCTCTTCCAACCACAGGCAGCAGTGATCCTCGGTGTGACCTGGCGTGGTGATGACTCTGACGCCCTTCACCACGTCTTCTCCGTCCGAAACGGCCGTCCAGTCTGGACCTTGGACTCGGGAATCTTCCTCTCGTCTGACCTTGAGAAATCTGACCTTCCTACCGGCCTCCCTGCAAAGATCCTGGACGTCCTTCCATCCTCCCACGTGATCTGCGTGCCAGTGGGTGCATAGGACGACGAGGTCGCCCTTCTCTGCGGCGATGAGCGGCGCTAGCAGGGAAGGGTACCCCGCCTCTCCCGCACCCGTGTCGATGAGGAGGCCTGGAAGGAGGTACGTGTTGGAGCCTTGCAGAGTGAAGGGGCCTGGGTTGAGGCCAAGGATGCGCGTGATGGTGGGCTTTAGATGGATCAGTGTGGGAAGAGGCGTGAGCTTGGTCGATGAGGGAAGAGCTGTGCTGCTGGACATTGCCATGCGGTGGTTCTGGCGGTGATGGACGTGGATCGGGAAAGGTATCTTGCGAAGAAGACCTATGAGACGACGGGTTGCTTTCATTCCAGCGTATTACTGCAGGAGACGTTGTCAATGGCATCCTGTCGCATTCGGCATGTTACCAGTAACGCTTTGATCCCATACCGTGGTACCAAGCCCTCACCCGCACCCTCGGCACCCAAATGCCAACCGACTCTACGGTGGTCGTGAAACTGCTTCCAAACTGCTTCCAACAGATCGATCACCTAGTAGCTTCACAGACATCTTGGGGAAGAAGACCTTTTTCCTGCATACGTTGCTTCTCTCCCGTCTATAAGTATGACAACCGCGTCGAACCCCAAGGTGGTCGTCCTTCCTCCAAAGCCAAGGCCTCAGGTTCCCCGCTTCAATGAAGTTACAAGGCACAACATCTTCTCTCTACAAAAGGGCATACACGACACGCTGAACCGAGCTCACCACATCGCTATCGACTGCGAGTTCACGGGTCTTGGCGTCGACAAGAAGACGAGAGCTCCGTGAGTACTTGTCGGGTCTGTGATGAATGCGCGGAACAAAGTCGCTAAGCGTGCTACCGTCGCTTCGGCAGAAACATGGATGTTCGGTACACAGCCCTGCGCGAGGTTGCGACAAGTCATGCGCTCGTCGCTTTTGGGTTATCCGTGTTCGAGGCCGTGGATCCTCCCGTCACGCTTCCGGACGCTACGACTCAGCGGGCGTACATTGTTCACAACTTCAACTTCCTGATGCTCCCCACCACTCCCTTTACCGTGGATCCAAGCAGTATGGCTTTCCTGGTGGAGAACGGTTTCGACTTCAACCGATTGTATGCCGATGGCATCTTGTTCACCCCCGGAAACGCTGAGGTTCGTTCCAATGTTTGCGCCTGGCCAAAGGACTCCAGCTGACGGACGCTTGCACCATTCAAAAGGAGGAGAAAGGATCCATGTCACAGATGATGCGCAAGATCTTCATACATATCGCTTCTCGAAATGTCCCTGTCATCGTTCACAACGGGTTTCTTGATCTTCTCTTCATCTATCGATCCCTCTATGCGGAGCTTCCGAAACTCTCCGAGGTTCTGCTGGCGGACCTGAGCGCTATCTTCCCGGGGGGCTTGTACGATACAAAGTTCATTTCCGAGTTTGTTGAACGAGAAAAAGCGACATATCTGTCGTATCTTTATCGGAAATAGTACGCGCGCGACGCGAGTAAGGCATCTGATTCCCAGTACTGACTTCCGTCTCACTCTTAGCGAAAGAGAGCAGGCCGCTCTGGTCCAGGACCAAGAAGGTCCCCACATTGTAGCTCATATGAAAGAACCATTAGAATCGATCCACACGCATTGGAAGCCACCGGTCTCGAACAGTGGGAGACCGGCGATACCCGCTAACGGGAAGCCGTACTGTGCCCAATATGCGGTAAGGTTGACCAGTATGCCCCATGCATAGCGAAAGCTCCATGACACGTTTTCCTTTCGACTTGTAGGCACATGGATTCTGTAACAACGGCCGGTATTGCGAATCAAGCCACGATCTGGATGTCATTTTAGATGGAGAAATTGAAGAAGCTGCCGCATTACGAGAAAAGAAGCGAGCACAGAAAGAAAAGCGGATGGCACGAAATTCGAGCACTGGACCTGACGCGTCACAGGCGGAGGTGCTCACACCGTCAAAGGTCCCCAGCCCTGCCGCCACGCCATCAATCGTCGAAGATGCTTCCGCGCATAAGCGCAAGCGCAACATCATGGACGACCCAGCACCGCGACCGAATCCGGTTCTCCCTGCCACGACCGTCGTGGACCGACCGCCCCCACCCAGCGACGGGACCCTGTTCGAAAAGTATCATTCCGCATGTTTCGACGCCTACATGACGGGCTTCATCTTTGCGCGACAGCTTTGTGAAGTTGGGCCGACAAAGACTGCAAAAGAAGATATGTGCAATAGGCTCTACCTCATGGGCAAGCCGATGCCGTTGCTGGTGCAGAAAGGGCAGTTCACCAAACACAGCCCAGCCCATCTGGCCAAGCGGAACCACAGACAGGCCGCTCTGGAACCACGTACGAGGGAGGTTCCCGGCAACGATCAATCAGGCGTTGCAGCAACGTAGCCTAGGAACATACTAGAAATGTGCATCCTCGCTGGCAGCATGCCGTGTTTGGCAACACGCCCGCATCCTGTTCCAGTTCATGGAATCTGGCCGACGATGATGTAATAATAAACTGGATGACATCGAGGGGTTCACTTCCGCTTTACTTGTGCACCAAAGAGTCTTTCAGCTCCACCACTTTCGCCTTTCCCACCTCAAGCGCATCGGTCGCTTTTGTTGTCACGGGCTTCTCCTTCAATTCCTGCTGATGTCTAGAAGGATGCGATGTTCGAGAAGCGGAGCACGATTCAGCGCACGAGGAAAACGTGAGGATCGCGGCGGGCGGGGGGGCTCCACTCGATCGAGCCCCGAGACAACAACTCCATGCGATCACTGGCCACTCACTTCCAAAGCCGTCCCATCTGGTAGATCCCGGTGGCGCCCAGGAACACGTTGACGGCGAACAGCGAGTAGTTGACGGGTTTGATGACGAGCGAGTACCGCGACCAGATGACGCCCGTGGCCGTGAGTGCGGTGGTCTGCATGACAGAGAGCTGTTCCACGGGTCGGTTGATGTCGCTGAGGCCCGCTATCACGAGTCCCTAACAGAGAGATGGAAGCATTCGTCAGTATTTCGGGCACACTCTTTTGAACCGTAAACAGTAGTCTTGCTTACCCATTTCATAGTCGGAGCCCAGAAGTGAATCGTCTTCGGACCTGTGATGGGGGGTGACGTGTAAGATGAGTGGAGGTGGAAGGTTTCATCATATCGGCACCGCGTTGCCCGGGAGAAGGTGATGGGCGGGGACGGCCGAGAAGCGAGGGGGAATGGGAGGAAGGGAGCGGCAGGTCCTCTTGCACGTACCCGCGGGGTGGTTGAGGAACCTCTGGAATGCAGAGCCTGCCTGCGCTTGCGCTGCCATGTCTGTGTCTGTGTGTGTGTGTGTCGTGAAGCCGGTGAACCGTTCGTCGCAACTAGATGTAAAATGCGTCCCAAGTTTGTTTTGACTTTCGTCGTGGTATCATAATCGCGAGGACAAGGAAATGACGGGAGTGTATGATGATGAGTCATACAGGCTCTGTCTGACCTTCCTCCAAATCTCTTGGTTCCAATAGACCGTCGCGACACCAAAGACCAGGGCACACTTCTCGTTCCCACTGCTGATTGATAGAGTGACATCAAGCTGCTTCTCGTTTGCTGGACCCTTTCTCGTCATGAAATCGAGACGCCTTCTTGTCTTTCCTCGTGGCGCCACTGGCCTCTGCTCCCGCCGACCTTTCACGCCAGATCCGGCGGTTCAGATCCGATTCAGATCCGGATCATTTGTCTTACGATACTCTCGGTTCGCAACAGCAACTCCTGCCGACACTCTACCACCCTCGCCAATTACATGCTGAAATATGGGTGGGAAATTCCAGCAGCACTTGGTGTCAAGCCTGTCACTCTGGACGGTCGTGTGAACGTACGATGCTCCTTCAAGCTGCTCCAGTCAACTATAGGGTAGGCAATAACGCACCAATCTATGGGCGCTTATCGTTGGGGATGCCCATATTGGCTGCTAGCGAACCCATGCATCACACCCCCACTTGTCGGAACAGAACAGCTGAGGTACCGATGGCTGGCAACGAGCGCCACTGGCCCCTGAAAGTTTGTCGGGTGCTCCTTGCTTCCAATACGAGGTAGATCTACAGTATCATGTCTGCCGGAACAAGATTCCGCACATCAACATCGAGTCATCTGTCGCGTCCAGTACCATGGGCAAAGGGCCATTGCATTATCCAAACCAATGCGGGCAGGTCATCATGATAATCTCATCTTGACTTGACATGGAATCTGCCTTTCAGAGCAACCCTTGTGTGATGTGTGCACGTACAGTACCGGCAGATACCGGTAAGGTAAGGCACAGGAAGTCAAAGACCATGCCGGGTCGCCCCGGCCTTGTGCGCTTCGACGACGGCATGCTTCCCGAAAGATCGATCTGGACGGTAGAGGATTTGCGTGCCGCTTTTTTAGCCGAGAGCGCAAGTCGAGCAAGTCGAAAGAGCGAAGAACCATTTTGCACTTGGGACCGCTGTCCAAACCCCTCAAATCCCAATTCCTCAAGCCTCTCACAGGTGCCGGGTTGAGAACTGCCATTCCCATCACCTCCTCCTCCTCCGTTCGGAACGCACTCGCAGAAGCAAAACCATGGGCAACTTTCCCTCAGCAGTAGCACCAGAGTCCAAGGACCTCCGTATCGTCCTTCTCGGTCCACCAGGTACGGTTTTTTGAGTTTGTGTGCAGTGCACCACGCGTGCTCAGGATCTTGGTCTCATTCTTCTCCTCCACCATCAGGTGCCGGAAAGGGAACCCAGGGTCCCAACATTAAGGAGAAGTACTGCGTATGCCATCTGGCCACCGGTGACATGCTCCGCGCCGCTGTCCGCGCAGGGACCGAGGTAACGCACCAGAGCGGCCGCCCATCTTGGACTTGGACTGGAATCTCGTCTTCGTTTCTGACTGTCTCGTCTTCAACCCCCTTGCGATGACGATCAGATGGGCAAGGCCGCAAAGAAGGTCATGGACGCCGGAGGTCTGGTCAGCGATGAGATCATGGTCAACTTGATCCGTGAGAACCTGGAATCCAACCCAGAGTGCAAAAAGGGTTTCATCCTCGACGGCTTCCCTCGCACGGTCGTCCAGGCCGAGAAGCTCGATGAGATGCTCGTCTCGGGCAAGAAGCCGCTCCAGGCGGCCGTCGAGCTGGAGATCGACGACAGCCTCCTCGTCTCCCGCATCACCGGTCGTCTGATCCATGCCGCCAGGTACGTCATCCGAATTTCTGGACTCTTCTCCGCGTGTACCTCAGGCTGACTGGTCATTTGGCTGCAGCGGTCGCTCCTACCACAAGACTTTCAACCCACCCAAGGTCCCCGGAAAGGACGACATCACCGGGGAGCCCCTCATGCAGCGATCTGACGACAACGCCGAGACCCTCATTAAGCGCCTCGAGTCTTACCACAAGCAGACTCAACCTGTGGCAGACTACTACAAGCGAAAGGGAATCTGGCAGGGCGTTGACGCCGCCCAGGAGCCCGCGGCCGTCTGGGCCAACCTCTCGGCCATCTTTGCCAAGATGAACTGAAGAAGCCAGAAACTTTCGCAAGGACTACTACTCCCTCGACCTGATCCTCCCCATTCTCCTCCTCCCCCGCGATCGCTCTTTCTCCATCGAAAGATCGGATCGCCGCAGTTAACCTTATCGTCCCACTTTTTTCTCAAATATCACTTGTTTTCCACAAGCTCGACGTCGGCTACATAGGATTCTGTTCCCTGCAGCAGACGAACTTTCTGACTACATGAAAACGCCATACCCTCCATCCAATCCCCTTTCTCTCCCCCCAGTCTCCGTTTTTCCCCCTTCCTCCTCCTCTTCCTCCTCACGACGACTTTGGGTGCTTTTGCTTGTGCATTACCCGCGACCTTCATCATCATTGCTCTTCCTTTCCTCGTCCTTTACTCTTGACGGCGGATGCTAACCATGTATCGCCTTTGTTGCGCACACGGTTCACGATGACTCTCATGAAAGCTGCACAGAATTATTGACGACTCTCATGGAGGATGCACAGAATTGTATTGAAACTTCCTCTATCGTGCCATCTACCTAAGTCGCTTTTTTCCCTCTGCGTTTATCGGGGCTTGGGACCCGCCGTTCATATGGGGATCACGAAAGGGCCGCATTGAAAAAAGCGCCGCGAACTGGCAGAAACAAGTCCCCCTCGTTTGATGAAGGTGGGGGACCAAGATTCCCATGTGATGCAGTGCGGCACGACGATGCAGTTACAGTGAGAACTGGGAGAGTTGACGAGGCATCTCTCCCTCTTTGGTAGAGACATCCGTTTTAGTTTTTTGCCCTCAGAGTTTCATCAGCAGTGTGTTTCTTGCCCTCGGTGTTTCCCAACTGGTTTTCTGCCCTCGGAGTTCCCAACAGTTTTTGTGGTTTTTTGGGACCCACAAGGTCGTCTTCGCGAGCAAGTTACCCTCGGTAAAGGTAGGCTTCAGCGCATAGTCTTGCGACTGTCTGAGCCAGTATCGTACCCAGACAGTAGTCCGAGGACTACCATCTGAAATGGTACTCTTTCCCGAGGGAACTTCATCAGTTGCGTACCCAACTCTCCGTTTTGTGGACATGAGGAGTGATCATGGCCAACCCAAGTCCGAAGACAAGGAAGGGCTGCCGAGGTTCGACTGTGTCCAGGGACCACAGCTCAGCCTCTCTTACGGGCCACACATCGAAGAAAGTCCTGTGAGAGAGCCAACTTACAGTAGTCACCACAGCTCATCGGGTCCGGGAGAAGCAGTTCCACGAGGGTTGAAAGACCCCGGCACACCATGTCCTCACTGTGGATGTACTGCAAGGAGCTTCTAAATCAATCCAGTGAGCGACTCCGAGGTGGACCTTTTGAGAGAAGTAAGCATGTTAGTTATCAAGCTTATGATATAAAGTCAGCAGGAAGGTTGTGACTGACCTTGAAAGGCTACGCTTCATGCTGACCTCGCGACACAGGCAGGCAGACAGTAGTCACACCTATCCACATTGTTCACGATTGTAAACACTGCGATAGGTCGTCACGTACTTCCACTCTGACTGCAGGCGGCCGACATGTCGAATGGCGAACCTGAGATGACGAAAAAGAAAGATACACCAAACAATGTTAGAGTGGATGCAATTAGCTCAAGGAGGATGGATGGATGCTTACCGGTGTCGCTCCAGCGACGCGTGGTGCGTTGACTCCGGGCCGGAGGCCGGACGAAATGTGCTGCGCAGCCTAAGATGGGACGGAAAGAAATGCGACGACGACAAGAGGTAAGATGGATGCTCAGGTCGGAGAAGAGAATGGAGTCGATGGATGGATGCATACCTATACTTGTTCTCTTGATCTCTGCGGTTGGCGCAAAGCTTCGCATTCCCATCTTGAGGTACCTGCAGATGGACAGATCGGTCGAACATTAGGTGACTTTGCCTAACCACTTGAGGAGCGCAATCTGAGCCATCCACATACCCGTAGTAGTACAGGACAGTCCTGGTTCAGGCTCTTGTGATGCTGGGGGTGTAGGGCATGGGTTGACGATCAGAGTTGGAAATGGTTTTGGATGAATGGGAACGGACATGTATCGGCCAGCGCGTCGACTGCTTTTAAAGGAGGGAAAGCAAAGGGTTAGGGTTTCCCCTCACGCGAAACGCATGCGCAGGTCTCCCAGTCGCGCATCTCTGCCCAAATAAGGCCACAGTTAGAATCACAGAGATGTGTCCATGTCCAAGAAGACAAGAACCCGGCGCCTGAGCTTAGCGTTACCGGTTCGTGCCGTGTAGTGACTGACCGCACCTAGTAGCACGTTTTTGCTGTAGAACGCCCTTACTAAGGTGCCGTGCGCATTCATGATGGCACTCTTCTCGCGCTTCCCTCATCAAGTTATATCCTACTACCTAAAGCCGGCCATGCTCCTGCTCGCTGTATGTTTGGGTATCAATGCGAGGATCGGGTCTCATCGCTCACTGCAAGAAAGTGTCAGGAAGGTCAACGCATATTGGAATCTTAGAAGTCAATACATAGATCCTGCTCTGATAGTAAGAGAGAAAGTTATTCGTTGCGTCAAGAGGTTAATGACTGGCACTTTCGCTTCCACATCGATGTGCTGCGACAGAGCCCCTGGGACAACGCCACTGATTGCCGTCTTTCTTCGCAGTCCCAGGAAGCTCCGACTTTCCAAACCAATACCTCCACTTGCCAGTACAGCCGTATGCTCAACTTCACGGGAGTCATCTCCAACCGATGGGCAGTTTTCATGTATTCCGACGAAGTAGCAAAGAAGTTACCTCTACGATTATAATTCAGCAAATTGGGCCTGAACACAACGCCTCTGGTGTTCGTCTAGAACAACGCATACACCCTGCTCAATGGTACGGTAGCGGCAGGCTGTACGTCTACATCCACGCCGTCCACCGTGACGACGTACGTCTCGGGGTTCACATCGACCTTTGGCGTCGTGTCGTTGTGCTTCATGTCCTTCTTTCCAATGCCGCGGCAACCCTTGACGGCGTGCACTTGTTTGGTGAGACCGTAGGACGCGTGGACGGTCGACATGGACGCCGCCGACACGAAAGCGAGGGACGAGTGACGAGCCAGTGCGAACTGAGGACGGGAGGTGTAGGGCTCCGGCGTCGGGATCCTGTGAACGTGCGGGAAGGAAAGAGAGATCAGTTGGTGAGAGTTGGGAAGCTGCTTCCCGGGGAGGAAGCGGAACTAAGGGTTTCGGGGGTTCTTTCGTCTTACGAGGCGTTGGCGTCGCCCATCATGCTCCAGGCGATGAAGCCACCCTTAATGATACGCTCGGGCTTGATGCCGAAGAAGGCCGGCTTGTACTGGACCAAGTCCGCAAGCTTGCCAACCTCGATGGAACCGACTACATGCCCGACTCCGTGAGCGATGGCGCTGTGAAAGAGTACAGTTCAGAAGAAATCTCGTGAGCAAAGGCCCATTGATCTGGCATCCGGTTCGCTTCTGATACAAAGAAAGTGTATAGTTGACGTACGGATTGATCGTGTACTTTGCGACGTATCGCTTGACCCTCTCGTTGTCGGCGTGACCCTTCTCGCGAGTGACACCTACGCCTCCAGCCTTCTTCATCTTGTCCGCCGTCTGCCACGTCCTGGCGACGACTTCCCCGACGCGACCCATGGCCTGCGAGTCGGACGAAAGGACCGAGATGGCTCCGATGTCGTGAAGGTGGTCCTCCGCGGCGATCGTCTCTCCTCTGATGCGAGATTCCGCGAACGCCACGTCCTCCGGGATGGCGGCGTGGAGGTGGTGGCAGACCATGAGCATGTCGAGGTGCTCGTCGAGGGTGTTGAGTGTGAACGGGCGAGTGGGGTTGGTGCTGCTGGGTATCACGTTGGGGTGACTGACGACTCGGATAATGTCCGGAGCTACGTCAAAGGAAAGGAGCGTTCGCGTCAACACCTATTTTGAAACGGAAAGCTAGAACGCGAAGCGTGCACGCTTACCGTGACCACCACCCGCGCCCTCAGTGTGATAGGCGTGAATGGTCCTGCCCTTGAAGGCCGCCAGAGTGTTTTCGACAAATCCAGACTCATTCAGCGTGTCCGTATGAATAGTGGCTTGTATGTCGTACTTGTCGCACACCGACAGACATGCATCAATAGCCGCTGGGGTGGTTCCCCAGTCTTCGTGCAACTGCAAGGAAGCAGGACCGGTCAGAACCTGATAGAATTCCTGGTAAAGGACAATTCGATATACCTTGAGGCCAACGGCTCCCGCCAGAACCTGCTCTTCAAGACCAACCGGACTGCTAGAGTTGCCCTTGCCTGTGAACCCAATGTTGATAGGCATATGATCAGTTGCCTGCAACATCATACGAATGTGGGTCGCTCCAGGAGTGCAGGTAGTGGCATTCGTGCCCGTGTTCGGTCCGGTACCGCCTCCAATCAAAGTGGTGGTTCCGCTTGCTAGAGCCTACATGAGGAAGTAAGAGTTCTGAATCGGAGGTCGCAACGAGCCTATGCGGATCGTTACCTCGATGCAGAGCTGAGGACAGATGAAGTGAATGTGGGTATCCACCGCGCCCGCCGTGAAGATGCTACCCTCGCCCGCGAGGATCTCCGTCGTTGCTCCGATGATCATGCCAGGGGTAACCCCTTCCATGACCTCAGGGTTGCCAGCTTTTCCGATCCCCGCGATGATTCCATCTTTGATGCCGATATCGGCCTAGCACCAGAGTTTGAGAAATAGTACCTCGGCATGATTGCTTTTTGAGGAAATCAGGCAAACCTTGTAAACTCCAGACCAGTCCACGATGATAGCGTTGGTGATCACGAGATCCATGGCCTCGTTTCCCTGCGCGCCGGTCACCTGACCCATTCCCTCCCGGATGACCTTGCCGCCGCCAAACACGCACTCGTCGCCATAAACAGTAAAGTCCTTCTCAACGGAGATCCACAGGTCCATGTCGGCAAGTCTCATGCGGTCCCCGGTGGTCGGACCATAAGCGTCCGCATACCGTGCTCGCGGCATCTGGAAAGCCGGAGCCGGTTCGATCGCCTTGGTCTGAGGCTGATGGGCAAATCCAAGCCCTGGAAGCGAGGAAAGGATGGCAGGAAGTCGAGCGCGATCGACGGGACCGGATGCAACGTTGTTTCCGCCGCTGACCACTCGAGAACCGGCGATGTCGACGAGTGACACGGTCTTTGTGTCCCCGGGTTCGAAGCGGATGGCGGTTCCGGCCGGAACGTCCAATCGACGACCGTACGCGATTCCGCGGTCAAACTGAAGCTGCGGGTTGCACTCGATGAAATGATAGTGCGATCCAACTTGAACAGGTCGGTCTCCATTGTTTGTCACAGAGAGAGCAAATCGCGGCCTTCCTTCGTTCAGCGTAATGGAACCTTCAGCTACTACCACAGCCCCGGGGATGACGGGAGTAGAGACTGCAGTCTCCTTGTCTCCAGTACTCTCGATCTCGGCAAGCTTCCGTTTGCTACTGACGTTTCCTCCGAGCGTGCCGTCAAAGAGGCTTAAGGCAGGAACTGGCAAGAAAGATCCATGGAGCGCCAGGGCCAGGTCTCCATCAAGCCTGGAGACCGGGTGATGCACTGTGACCAATTTCGTCCCGTCCACAAACGTTCCCTCTACCATGACCTCATGCAACATCTCCGGCACACCTGGGAGGACCTGCCGCGTTCCGAGAAACGTGCGCCCAATGTGCATGAGGTCCGACACGGTGTGATTGCCATCACGGATCAGTTCGACTATCTGCGACGCTATGAGAGCGGTGGCTTCGGGGTGGTTCAAGCGAAGACCCCTGGCTAGACGTTTCTGGGCAAGGCTGCCTGCTTGATGGAGAACGAGCTTGTCGACTTCTCGCGGGAGAAGACGCATGACGAATTATGCAATGGGCGAAGAGCGTGATGGTGGGAAGATGCTGTTAGGCTCGAACCCACGTACGAGAACGTTTATGCCGAATGCCGGTGAAGGTTGCCAAAAGTAGCTGGTCCCAAGATGGGTTGGTTGGTCAGGCGCTGATGGAGTGGGAATGTTCCTGATGAGTCATCACCAGTTTGAACCGACAAAAGCCCAGAAAACTTCGGCAGTTTCCGCAAGACAAAAACCTCCAGGTACAGGACATTGAAGCTCCCCAGAGGGCAATGCTTGCATCAAAAAGAGTACCACCGATAAACGAGCCTGGAAAATCAGACGAGACTGGCTGGACTTGATCAAGTGCAAGCGCCTTAGTGTAAGACTTTGCGGTGTCTGGTATCGATATTGAAACGAAAGCAAATCCTGACTTTGGAAGTAATGAGACCGAAGTACATGTAGCAGGATTTCACCGCATGGACAACATCGACGTTCTACCTGACCACTGGTCTCCCAGCCCTCCGTAGCATTTGCACTTGGACAGACAATTTGGACAGACAATTTGAACTAAGCAAGAAGTTCAGCAGAAAAGTGCGTCGCTCTCCTGAGATGTACTGTACGACCATGTTACATGCAATACTCTTTGCTGGTCACGCAGTATATATACTCTTAGCGAATACTTGCTTGACTGCGCAAAAAGTAGAAGATCCGAAAGCGGCCCGGGCTCAGCAGCCAGTACACTGCAGCCGCTGGCTAACACTCCAAATAAAGTGCTTGCGCCACAGCACTAATCCTCGATACGTTCTGGACAGCATAAACGAAGACGCGTGCGGTTCTGGTATTAGCCTCACCTGGAAGGATTGGGATCGCAGAACTATCAGCCGGGCATCATTACCCATCCCAGTCATAGAGAGGTAGACGAGACATCATGGCACAGAGAGCTTCTATTTCGAGCAGAGCTCGGCACGACAAAGACAGCAGCACCGCCAGCGACCCTCGCAAGAGCACCGAAGACGACGTTGAGGACGACGAGGAAGATGAGGAAGAGTCCGGAGAGTCCAGCAGCGAAGAAGATGATCGGGATAATGGACGTGGGGACAGGAAGAGACCAAGGAATACATGGGCAGTGGACGAGCAGAATGCCGGTATGGTTCATGTCAGAGATTTCGTTCTGAGGCAGGGCGGTGCAGAGAAGGAGCATCGCAAGAAAGTAAAACGAACGACAGCTGACGATGGCCTGTCTCCCACCAGTGATGGCCTTCTATGGCATGCAAAGTCTGTATCCTCAGACCTGGGGAGATACACGGGATCTGCCCGCCAGCGGAGGAGTCGGCAGCACGCCAATGCCGAAATCCCCCACCAGCGACTCCATTGTATCGACCGACTCAGCGCCCAACCAGGCTGTTTCTGGAGCGGGAGAGGCGCCATTGGATACATCTGATCCGTTAGGAATTAAAGAGTCAATATTAGGGTAGGTTAGCTCCAGCTGTCCACTTGGACCCGCTGCGATGACTGATCTCATCCATTGTGTGGTGTTCAGACGGGCTGCCAGACGCCGACGAAGTGGCGTGGCCGGTTATATGGCAGAAATGGATCAACGTGAGTGCGCGATACTCTTTAGCAAAGTTCTTGGAACCTCTTCAGAGGTCGGAATGCCTGACACATATTCGTCAGTGTCCTCGCTGTTGATCAGCAGTCGAACATTCGATGCAAAAACCTTCTTACGTCAGGTCCACAAAGCGACTTCATATCGAGACTTTGAGGCCGGAGCAGATCGTCTACAAACTGCTATTGACCATAAAGAAGACGTTATCAAAAACCTTGTCAAAACCCACTTCTCAAAGTTTGTGAATGCGAAAACGACAATTGACTGTGAGTTGACTTTTTGTCTGATGCACTTTCAGAGTCTTTCCTAACCTCCTTCGCCATTTTAGCCTTCTATGATCAGATGAGGAATCGCAATCTGATTTCCTCTGATGGGTATGGAATCGCACCTTTCGACAACTCGATAGATGCCGTTCACGCGGATGCCAGTGTCCTTTACAAGCCTCTCTTGGACCGCCGCGTCCAGGCCGAAAAGATTCGAGCGACGCTGGCCGTCCTTGGTCAATGGAAATTCTTCTTCAACCTTCCGAGCGTTCTTTCTACTTGCGCACGAAAGCACAAGTACGATGCTCTGGTCAGGGACTACCAAAAAGGAGCGTACCTTATGCAATCGTCCTTTGGAGATCCTGGAAGGAGAATGGGGGCATCGAACGCGAAGGATAAGGATGCGTTGCTGCCCCAACACCATCAAGTGGTGTTTGAAAAGGTTTGGGGAGAAGTGTCAGACATTGTCGCCGAAGCGAGGAAGGCGCTGTTCCAGAATTTGGCGGATCCGTGGACGCCGCTGGACGTCCAGGAACGATATATGAGGTTTGAAGAAGCATGTAGCATAGCAACCTACATTCAGGCACTAAATCACAGCCTCCTAGCTATCTCATAGACCTTAATGCGGAACCAGATCCGGTACAGATGTATCTGGAACGACAGTATGCATGGATCCAGCAGCGACTATCGAGCGCGTACGAGATCCATGCGAAGGTTCTCCGAGGTGATCACCGGCAAGACTTGAACATCCGATGATAGCATAATGCTCACAATAGTTAGCGTGTAGACCTCGCAACCGATCCGAATCCTCGACGCCCAGCATCGGTGTTTGGATTGACGGATCTCCGGCGAGCTCTTAATATCGTCCGCTCCCAGGACTTTGAAGTAGCGTTTGGTGCGTTCGACATGGTTCATGATCCTTTGACCTTCCGCTAAATCTCGGTTCATAGTGGACGATCCGCACGTGCAGCAGTTCAAAGCTACTCAATTACTGGTACGACAGCTTTGCGATATCCTGATGGACACACTACCAGAGTTCTGGCGTTTGTGTCGCATCTACTGCGGTGGACGATTACAAAAGGTAAATGCTGGATTCCTTCCGTAACAGCAAGAATAAAGTAACCAATCATGGTCCTCCAGCAAAAGGGATCCGACGGCGGCGACGGGAGTTCTCGAAAGCGACGGCTGGACTCGAAGAAGCTGGAGATGTGTCAATCGCGCATCGGCGATATTGTCTCGCTGTTTTGCGGGCTTCTCGCTCGCATATTCTTTGCCGACACTCCAATTCACGCACTCCGTGTCCTGGCCCGAACGACCCTAGCTCCACAATCGCCACCACCGGCGTCGGAAGAGTTATCAGTCGAGGTGTCCAGCCCAAATTGGGTTGACAGCCCAATACCTCCTCCACCTCCGCCAAAAGAGCCACCAGATGCGGCTTCGACTTCACCGGTGCAAGAGGAGCCAGTTTCACCCGTAGCGTCTACGCCGCCAGTCGTCGTATCGCCCGCTCCTCCGTCACGGACACTACCCCCGGCATCTCCAACTCAACTTCCTCTCACCTACGGGGTGTTCTTGACAGCGCACCCCTTGACGGCATGCTTCTTTTTCATCAAGATCATGGCCGAATTAACCCGATGTCAAGATCACGTCCGCGCAGTGAGGATAGTGGGAGACGAAAACATATTGACTGCTATGGCTGGGGCCGTAACGATGATTAGACAACGAGCAGTAGACGTTGTCTGCAGTGCTGTTTTGCATGGTATGATATTCGATCCATTACTTAGCTCGACGCGTGTATGAATAGAGCTCATCATGTGTTCCTCGCAGAGTCACGAAACTTTTACAAGTACGAGGACTGGACATTCGAGCAAGACACCACCACCACTGCCAAAGCCGCAGCTACCAACAGCGGACCTGTCCCCGGCATTGCTACATCCCAACCATTGTCGCAAACACTGGCACTGGCAGCGGACTCGACGACCCTTCTCAAGCTCTTCTACAGGCTGCACACGTACGTTGTGCGGTGTCTGCATCGCATTGCGGGGTCGTCACCTGCAGCTCTCGTGTCGGTAGCCGAGGCGGTTCGCTCCGCCATGAATGCCTCCATGTTTGCGGCTCTCGACGGGTTGCTTTGGGCGGCCATATGCGGAACGTCGCAGGTTGCTGACGAAAACGCTGGGCCAGAGACACGCGCAGTCATGGGAAATACTCCGATCTGGAAGAGAAGGGTTAAGGCTCTGGACATCTCCCAGCCGGTACGGGTGCTTTTCGATGGGAAGTAGCTGGTGCTACCGGTTGATGCGGCTGCTAATGTTAATGTCCATCGAATAGGAGGTGCGAATTCTTGTCGCAATCTGCAACCTGCAGTTTCTTCGGAAAAGTGCATTACCCAAACTCACGACGTTATACATCGACCGCTTTGGAGATGCCGCGGGCTCCGCCGAGCCATACGTAAGTTGCGCCTGGAATTTTTCTTTTCTGCTTGCGACTGACGGAGGCTTCGGATTCCAGGAACTGTACGATGCGATGTCACAGTTGGACAGCTTGTTGTTCCGAAACTACATTACACGGACAGCTGGAGGAGTCAGCAGTGTAGTACGGTCGGGCATTTTGTTTGAAGGTTTGGACTGGGCCGGTCTTACACGTCCGCAAGGTATGTGTTCGAACGCACGTCCGTGAAATCTGTCCAACATTGCTGATGACTGATTTTTTACGCAGAGGTAAGGCCGTACGTTTTCCGCCTTTTGCTGCATCTCGTCACTACCCATGCCACCGTGAGCGCTGTGTCGCGAGGATTAGTCCGAAGGGTACTCCAAGAACTGTTCACCGTTCTGGCGGCCGATCTTCTAGGCGCCGTGCGCTCAGTAGATGCGTTCAGCTGGGGCGGTATGCTGCAGGTAAAACTTCTACTCGACCCTTAGTCCCTTATAGTTATTGATCCGTTCATCTCATTGGCAAACCGCAGGCTACCTTGGAAACGCAGTTCATTCATCAGACCCTCACTGCCTACGAGACCGAATCTTGCACGCAATTCCTCACCCTTGTCTACGACTCGATCGAGCGAAGTGCTGAGCAGGGCGAGGATGGAGCTGGAGTTGCCAGCGGTCAACCGATGTCACAACCGCAGCGGGACGAGCTCCTAGCGCGGGTCAAGCTGCTGCTTGCCGATGCGAAGCGCGCAACCGACGTGCAGTTTTCGTGCTTCCGTGAAATGGTCGTTGGCCCACCATAACTTGTACTTCTTACGGGCCTCCGGGTTTTTAAAATCCTCATTCTGTAACATATATACCACTTATTAACGGCAGTCGTCGAAAGCACGTGCGGCACTGCGGCATTCAGCCCTGACCGTTCGACAGCCATATGTGACTCGTCTCAGACTCAGAGCGGGGCTGCGGGGCGAAAGGCGTTCGTCCGAAAAGAATCGACTCAGTACACCGTCTTGACGAGCACGACAACCTCTCCCCCTTTCCTCATAACGCAGAGGTCATATACACCACAGGCTTCATTGCGCAAACAGGTGGGAAGCCGATGGCAACGTGTACTTGATTCCTTACTCACTTTCATGTCGGCAGTCTAAACTAACAGCGCAGCTCGCCATTGCCCAGCCCTTAGGAAGCACCGGGTCCCTTCGGAATCTTTCCGGTCCAATCCGACCACTCTCAAAGCCGTCGCTTCCTCTTCTACCTCGACCAACCTGCCTGTCCAGACCGCATTCTGGGGCTCACTCGGCAACCCAAATCAGCCCACTTCCCCACTCCTCCTCCTCCTCCTCTCCGAACTCATATCCTCGTGCAGGGTTCCCACCTCAAGAACATTCCACGAAAGCAGACGTGCGGAGCAAACGTGGAAAGAACGTAGCGCTCAAGAGGACCTCACATGTTCTTTTCGCTTGCTCCGCAGATCTAACAGGAGTTTGCACTGCCCTGAGCCATGCGAGCCAGATGGAGTAGCCAGAAGAAACGGCCAGCGATGTTCTTCAGTAGTGGCGATCGTTCTGTCCTTCTCACGTATCAGCTTTTCTGAAAGGAATCCTGACAAACTGAGGTGCGATGTCTGAGATGTGGAAGATATTTGCATTTTCTCGGACCGCTGCTCATTAGATTCTGAGTTTGGATTCTTGCTCTCACGGTATCCGAGTCTTCTCTCGTGCTGCAATCTTAACTGCCATCGTAGGACTGCAGACGTTGAGTTGATTTTATTCGGCTGTTCGAAGTTCAATAGAGGGGAGGATTGTGCGGCGACGCGTGTGAGTCCGAAAGCGTCCGAAAGGGACATGCACGCTCACACACACATTGCGTGTGTTGAGACCTCTGTTTGACCTCCGAGACGAGCACCCTAATCGCAAACTAACTGCTACAGGTCGTCTCCTCACTCCGACGACAAAGCCACAGGTCCTGGCAGGATAAGCACCCCGTACATAGGACTCCGTCGGTGTTGACTCCGCTCATCTTTACTGCACGCCCCATCTCGGCAAATCTGGGCTCATTTCAACGCTTGAATCCTAGCGAGCTTACATTTTGCGCAGAAGCATATCTTATTTTTCGACCTTATCACCACTTGCCGGCTCCTCTATCAAGCCTGGACTTCATTCGGGTGCATTCTTATTGTAAATCTGTCATATACACCGTGATTACCGCCATCTGCGCTCCTTCGAAAGCCAAGTGCGAGAAAAGAAAGTCACACATCACTTTACATAGTCCGGTGCCATGGCGGATGCTACAGAGGAAGACTTCTCGTCTCTGTCTCTTACGGATCGTCTAGTTCATAAGGTTGGTAACGGGGGTTAAGGTTGGCATGGATCGTTGAGCCGACCTCTCACAGACACGTTCATTGGGCAGTCCTGGAAAGCTCGGCAAGGCGCATACGACGAACTCACGAAACTATTCGAAACCATCGACCCGGAAGCGGATGCCGAATATCGAAAATGGCAGGACTATCTGAAAAAAATGGTTGGGGAGGCAAACATTGTTGCGCAGGAGGCGGGGCTTTCTGCTGTCCTAGCCTACATCGCGAATGCTCCTTCCGCAAGCAGGTGAGCTTGGTTCCTTTGATCGAGTTTGAAGAGCATCTCGCTGACTTTTGCCGCTTTGCAGAACGCGAAGTGTACTTGCTTCCATGATTGTAGAAAAGTGCATGGGTTCGAACCGAGCCGGCACTCGGCAAAAGGCATCAGACATTCTTCTTATGTATATCGAAATTGACACCGCAGATCCCGTGATTGTATGGTCTCCTTTCGTGCGAGGAAATGCTTGTAGCATGGAACTGATTTTCTGGCTGTTTCTAGGAGGACATTATACCCGGCTTACAGCACAAAAGTCCCAAAAACGTTATCTCGTGTGTAAACGCCCTTCGCGAGGCACTCCGTCAGTTCGGCTCTCGAGTCGTCAACGTGAAGCCTCTTCTCAAACAACTCTCGAACATCTTCGACCATAAAGACAAAAACGTCCGAGCCGAGGGAAGCGCTCTTGCTATCGAGCTTTTCCGCTGGCTGGGACCCGCTATGAGTGCTTCACTCAGTCATCTGAAGCCGGTGCAGATCAAAGAGCTTCAAGAGCAGTTTGATGCCCTGCCGTCCGAGAAAGCTGTCCCAGAACGCTTGCTGCGCTCTGAGCAGGCTAAGATAGCGGCCGCACCCGTGGCCACGGATGACGCTGGTGAAGAGGCAGAACAGGGCGGTTCGGACGAGCCGGAACCCGTTGACGCATATGACCTCGCGGAGCCTGTCAACATCCTGGATAAGATGCCAAAGAACTTTTACGAGCAGCTGGCCTCCTCGAAGTGGAAGGAACGAAAAGAGGTTCTCGAAGCACTCTTGGAAGTTGCTCGAGCGCCTAAACTTGAAGACGGTCGATATGGCGAACTTGTTGCTGCGCTCGGAAAGAAGATGGCGGATGTCAACCTTTTGGTCGTAGTAACTGCTGCAAATATCATTCAGGCGATTGCGGCTGGTCTCCGCACACACTTCGGACAGTACCGGACGATGGTACTTCATCCCTTGCTCGAAAAGTTCAAGGAGAAGAAGACTCACGTTGTCGAAGCTTGCCGTGCTGCTCTGGACGCTGTGTTTGCTTCCATCACCTTGGCCGACATCACGGAAGACGTTGCAACTTTCTCTGGGCACAAGAACCCACAAGTGCGCACGGAATCCCTTGCCTGGGCTACTCGAAGTCTGAAGACGCTTAAGAAACCACCGGCGAAGGCTGAAGTAAAGTCTCTGGCTGAAGCGTTTGCGAAGGCCATCGAAGACGGCGACGCGGGAGTTCGAGAAGCGGCTGCTGAGTCCTTTGGAACTCTCATGAAGGTTGTATCCGAGCGTGCCCTCGTCGCCTTTACCGACAAGATCGACCCTGCCCGGATGGTGAAGGTCAAGGATTTCTGCGAAAAGGCTGAGGTGAAGGCTGCACTTGCAGCTCCTAAGAAAGCTCCCGCCGCACCTGTCCGTCGTGCTACTGTTGCATCGATCCCGGTTAACAAGGTATGGTGAGGCACTGCTCCTTTTAGTGGATCGTGACTGACTGGAGTACGTAGCCGAAGGCAAGATCCCCGAGCTTGCAAGAGGGCTTAGAAAAAGAAAACTCGCCCCCGGTGGCCCGCGCAAAGACCATGGCCAAGGCACCGAGTAAGCCTCCTCAGGTTCGTGCAACGATTAGTGCGACGAAAAGGCACATATTCTTAGTATATCTTACACTGATCCTCTTCCTCGCCTACATACAGAAACGACCCGCTTCAGCAGCCCCCAAGGCAGCCTCCGGAGCAAAGAAGGCCGTTTCAAAGGGCGACGAGCCTATTACGTATAGGTTTACAGATGCAACTGCCGAGGCCGCCATCGAGGAGTTGGCTGGCACAGACACGTTGAAGGGTTTGAGCGATGGCGCCTGGAAAATTCGTTTAGCGGCCGCCCAGGATGTCCTTGCAAAGCTGCAGGCGGCAGGCAAGGATGAGATTGAACCCGAAGCCATTTCTCGAGCGCTATCCAACAAACCTGGTTGGAAAGAGAGCAACTTTCAAGTCATGACGACGATGATCAACGTGTTTCAGTATCTGGCCAAAGAATATCCCAAGTACAACACGGCATGCGGCGCATTGGTTATACCAGCTCTTGTCGAAAAGCTCGGCGATATGAAGGTCAAGCGAAGTGCCGGCGACTGCCTAACTACGATCAGCGAGAAGCTTTCATTCCAGTTTGTGCTAGCGCAAGCTTACGATCCCATGAAATCCCTCAAGAGCCCGAAAATGCTCGCCGATGCCCTCATGTGGATTCAAGGAACTTTACTCGAGTTTGGCACGGCTGGGCTAGCCGTCCGTGATCTCATCGAATTCGTCAAGACGGCGCTCGGAAACACGAACCCTGCTGTCCGCACCAACGCAGTTGCGGTCATGGGAACTATCCGTCTTTTTACTGGACCTGACATTCGTCAGTTCGTTTTGGATCTGAATCCGCAGCTTCTGGTCATCATTGACGCAGAGTTTGAGAAGGCGGCGTCTCGCCCAGCACCCCAAATCACGAAGCAGGTAGCCGTTACCGCAGCATCGGCGGATGTCGAAAGCGAAGAGGCGGTCGATCCAGCCGACGACCTATTCCCTCGCATTGATATCCTTCCTGAAATCATTGCTGGGAATTTTATAAGCATGCTCGGTGATGCGCAGTGGAAGCTTCGGAAGGAAGCCCTCGATGAAATTGCCAAAATCGTTGAGGCAACGAACAAGCGAGTGCAGCCTAACCTCGGGGTTGAGCTTATTCCCGCACTCAAGGGACGTCTTACCGACAGCAATAAGAACCTCGCTATGAACGCCGTTGAGCTCATTGGCAACTTGGCTTTGGCAGTCGGCAAGCCTTTTGAGCGACACTCTCGTGTGCTCGTCGGTCCTATGGTCGCTCTGTTCGGAGATCAGAAAGCCCATGTTCGTGGTGCGGCTTTGACTGCCCTGGAGAACCTGTACAACGCTACCGGTCAGCTTGATTCGCTGGTGGCACCCCTCGGAACATCGCTGATGGCAGAACAACCTCAACTGCGCAAGGATCTTCTGAAGTGGATGGGCGAAAAAATGGACGCTAACCCTAGCAAGCTACCCGACCTACAGCCTCTCGTTCATCCTATCCTCGCTTGCCTACAGGACAAGAACGCGGACGTGCGGAAAGGCGCACAAACAGTCCTGGTTCACGTGTCGCAGAGCGTCGGTTACGAGTCTCTTCGAGACAAGTGCGGAGACTTGTTCAGAGGCGCATCTCTTGCGACCGTCATACCTTTTGTCGAGGCCGTCAAGCCAGCGGGGGGCCGACCATTGTCGACCGCCTCCGCTGCCCAAGCTACTACCCCAACCAAGCAGCGCAAATCTATTCCCTCCGCCGCACCACTCGCCAGAGCTAACTCAAGCGCGCCCGCACGAAAGACGGGCACGTCTCGTCCTAGCTCCTCGAGCGCCGCGCCTCAGAAGCGTGAGGTCGTCGAGGTTGCTAGCGAAGGGAGCGCTCCCATTCTGTCCTCAGATCTACGAGGCAAGGAGCAACGCGCTTTGGGGGACAAGGGTATGAACAAGTGGACCTTTGATATCCCTCGTCCCGAACTCGTGGAACACCTAGCCGAGCAATGCCAAGGCCAGTTCTCCGTTGATGTACTCGCTGGTTTGTTCGCGGCGGACCATTACAAAGAAAAGGGTTTCCTAGCCGCCCTAACGGCCCTGGATGAACCCATTTCGAATCTTCCTACGAGTCTTGATCAAACTGCTGCGGCATTGGACCTAGACGTGGACGAACTCACCAGTCGTTACATTAACTCGGCGGATTTGATCCTCAAGTATATCACTTTGCGATTCTTCGACACCAACACAAGCATGTTCCTGAAATGCCTCGATCTTATTGAACACTTGCTTGCACTTCTCGACCACTCCGGCGCCCAGCTCTCTGAGTATGAGGCAGCTGCCTTTCTTCCATTCTTTGTCAACAAGACGGGCGATCCGAAGGAGACTATGCGAGTGAAGATGCGTGGAATCATGCGACAGCTGACGAGAGTATACCCAGCCTCCAAACTCTTCAACTACCTCATTCGCGGCCTCGAGTCGAAGAACGCCCGTACTCGTACAGAGTGCTTAGAAGAACTCGCCAACCTTGTGAACCGTAACGGAATCAACGTCTGTGTTCCGGCTAAAGCGTTTCCTCTCGTGGCAGTACAGCTAGCGGACCGGGATGCTTCCGTACGCAATGGAGCTCTCGCGGTTTTGTCCCAGGCATACAAGATTGTCGGTGATCAGGTCTACAAACACTTGGGGCGCGTAGCAGCGAAGGAAAAAAGCTTGGTTGAGGAGCGGCTGAAGCGGATGCCGAGTTCGGCAAGGAACCCTCCTACTGCAGCTAGGAGGCTTGTGCCCTCCAGTCCTCGCACGGGTATTCCTACCGCTAGCGGCAGCAGTGCCGGAAGCAGTGGGAATGTCAGCCCTCAAGACTCCCACAGACAGCCACCGGCATCGAGACTCGCCGAAGCGCTTGGTGGTCGTCTTCCCCTTCCCGCTAGCCCTGGAGCAAGGGTCCATACCAACGATTTACATCACGATGCCGCTTCCAACGGTACAGCACGCCCAAAGCCTCGTATCTTCAGCCTTGAAATGGCCGAATTCGAGAAGAAGATGCCTAAAGTCTTTAGCCCCGCAAAGCCACCAGCCTCTCGCCTGCAGCCTGCTTCGCTTTCCAGCTCGCCCCAACCTGAGGCTCACGGTGATTACCCGCACCGAAACGGCAACTTTGAAAAGCCCGCAAGCCTATCGCTTTCGACAGAGCAAACGCCTTATAAAATGGATATGCTTCTAACGAGGATCACAAACAACGACATTCATGTTGCGGTAGACGCCCTGCGTCAACTTGAGCGCACTCTGGAAAACCATCCCGAGGAAGCGATGCAGTATGTCAACGAATTTGTTCCTGCTCTCACGATTCAGGCGCGCGTGGCGGTCACAACTCTCTTGGCTGCGCCAGTCGGTGGAGGTGACACATATATGCTGGAACGTTTTGCAAAGCACCTTATCGCCGCGTTGGTTAGCATCTTTGCTAGCGGTGCTGTCGCTTCGGGGGTTGTCAAAGAGAAGGTCAAGCTCTGTCTGAACGAGATGATCATGCTGGTTCAAGAGCCCGTCTTGACCAAACCGGACGCTTCGGAAGCTTTCCGTCAAATCAAGCAGTCGATCAACCACCTGATTCTCCGCATCCTCGATAAGGTTAACCGCAATTGGATGTACTCGATCTGCTTCTCACTTTTGATGGACTCGACCGAGACTGTGCATCAAATGCGCCGCGATCCGACCTCCGACGCCCGCAGCTTTGACATGCAGCTCAAGCATCAGGACACTCTTAAGCGTTGCGTCTGGAAGATGGCTAAACATAACCCGCCGTCCCTAAGCCCCAACCGCTTGTTCCGAGACGTCCAGCAACTCCTCTCTGAGCGCTCCGCGAAGCACTGGTCGGCTTTGGCAAAGAACGAAAAGGAAGCCTCCGCTGTCCTTGCCGCCATCAAGGTCACGGTACATCGCCTCGTGGCTGATAACGGTGACCGGATACTTACGCAATTGGATGGTATTGAACGCGAGGCGTACCTGTACGAGTATGTCCTTGTGTGCCACGCTAAGCAGTCTGAGAAGCGCAAGATCGAGGGCGGTCAGCCCGACGGGATAGTAGACACCCCTCCGATCCCCGATACTCAAACACCACAACCAAGACCGAAGGAGCCCGTGAGTCGTGTAGCCGACGGTGACTCGGATTCTCGCTCGGTCAAAACCGAGCGCATTTCCGCCGTACAACCGCCGTCGGCAGCGCCTTCCGCTCGGCCATCCGTCACCGCCAGCAGTCGATCAAGCACGACGACAATCTTGCAAGACACGAACGGCAGGACGGCGCCGTTATTCTCCACCCACCCATCTCCAGCTCGCGATCGGCTGACTCGGCCGGTATCGGTTCTAATCCCACCTCACACGGACTCCAACGAAGACCCCGCTCAACTTTTCGAACGACGATGGCCGGCTGACCGCATCGCTCGAGAATTTCCCCCTGAATCCAGACTTCCGCAAAAGGAGTGCGAACAGCGTATATCGTCACTCTTCGCACGACTGCGCGTCCGAGCCAGTCGTGCACAGGCCATGGAGGAGCTCCAGCGCTTCCGGGAGGAGCATCCTTACATCCAAGCCGCCATCGATGCTGAGCTTCAGAAGAGTGCATCATTCTATCAGACCTACATGCGCAGAGAGCTGGCAAAGGATCCCGCGACCCTCAGGGCGGCCGCAAGCAATCCGGACATGAAAGGTGAGCCTTTTGGGGTTCCTTCACGAAAGGCAGCGTAGTAACCTTGTCGTTCAATTAGTGGGCGATCCCTCGGAAGAGATACAAGAGACATTCGCAAAGTGGCGGAAGGAGTGGGCGGACTCGTTCACCGACAAACCGCGACGCCGATTCAATGGTTTCCCGGACGGAGAGCAGCAACAGCGCGTCGAATCGCCTGACAGGCAGAGCACCAACATCACCTCGATGTACCCGGGACCGGAACGTTACAGCAGCGACGAGATCCCTTCCGTCGTCCGATTGCCGTACGGCGATCGAGACTCTCCATCTCCTCCCCACGCTACCACCGCCCGACCAGGCGCTGGACCCATGGGCCTTGCGGCACTGAAAGCGCGATTGGGAGCTATGAAGGAGAACACAAGGAAGGTGGCTGTAGATGACGACTAGACTACGGCAGCGATCCACAGTGGCAGTCGTTGAAAAGGGGGGGACATCGTGGTATAAAAAATGTAATTTACTTTCTTGCTCAGTGTTCCGCCTGCACTCTCTTGTATGATATTGCAAAAAAAGGTTGGCTCCTATAATGCTCCTGGTTCCGTCCTGACGGGGAGAAGTTCCGCTATTGGAAAGTAACATCGTCTCCAGCCTGTCCATCCGCTTTCCGTAACCGTTCCACCATCTCCCTCATCAAACCCGTTGCCCTCGTGATGTTCTTCTTCTCCATAGCCGACACCGGAACAATGGGCACATCCGTCATGCCCTGCAAGATCTTCAGGTTCTCGCGAGCTCGCTCCCCGAGATCGGCCTTGTTGGCCACGATTAAACTAGGCTTGTCGGTGAGTCCCGGTTTGTACATCTCCAGTTCATTCTTCAGGACCTTGAGGTCCTCCCACGGACTGACACCAGCGATGTCGACGACGTAGACGAGCATACGGTTCCGTTCCACGTGACGGAGGAACCGATGACCCAGACCGATGTTGCGATGAGCTCCTTCAATGAGACCGGGTATGTCGGCTACGGTCATCGTCCAGAAGTCTGGGTAGTCGATAGTCCCGACGTAAGGGTTGAGGGTCGTGAAAGGGTAGGGAGCGATGCGGGGATGAGCGTTCGAGACAGCCGCGAGGAAGGTGGACTTTCCGGCGTTGGGGAGTCCGACCAGTCCGGCGTCCGCTATCGTCTTCAACTCGAGTTCGAGCCAGACGGTGGATCCCAGTTGACCTTTCCCGGCGATGGCGGGACCCTTGATGTCGGAGGATTGGTAGTGGGGGTTGCCGTGTCCGCCGCGTCCTCCGCGAGCGAGTAGACGTCTTTCTCCGTGATGCGTCAGGTCGAAAGCGAGATCTCCCGCGGCAGGTGGTGCGGAGGATTCGTATGGTAGTCGCTCCATGAGCATCTGGATACGATCCTCCTGAGGTTTGTATCCCGTTTTGAACTTGTAGTTCTTCTCAATGAGCGCCCATCGTTCGGCCTCCAAGTCTGCCTCTGGATCCGGATCTTCGTGCCGCCTCCTCGCTTCCCGCTCGGCTTCGAGCTCTGCCGCTTCGGTTTCCCCCGCGACGATCGGCGCATCGACGAACCTGACCAGGGTTCCGACCGGGACGACCACCTCCATGTCTCGTCCGTCGGCCCCGTGCATCTGCTTTCCCTGCCCTTTCCCGCCGTCCTGAGCAGCGTATCGATTCTGAACGCCGTTCAACGACGTGATGTCCTTGGAGGCTACGATGTAGCAGCTTCCGCCCCGAGCGCCGTTCCCTCCGGACGGCGGTCCGAACGGATTGCGAGCGCTCTTGAAGAACGTGATCGCTCCGTCGCCGCCTTTCCCTGCGGTCACCCGCACACGTTTAAAGTCCACGAACGGTTGTCCCTGACAATGTTTTTGTGCATGAGATCATAGCTCGTCCCCTTTCGGAGCCATTAAAACGTACCTTGCCAAGGAACTTGCGATGAACCGAAGGAAGTGACGATGCCGGTTCTGCCTCGTCCGCTGAAGCCGTTACCGAATCTCCGCTCGTGCTGTAGGGACGGAGTGGTCGGACGCTGTTTGGACGAACATTTGGCGGTGATCTCCGAAAGGTCTTGACGCCTGAATGGAGCAGACAGGTGCAGCCGATGGTAGCCTGGGACCGGGAGACCCAGCGGCCTATGACCTGCTCCAGGAGTGGTGACCTTGCGAGTTGCATTTGGGTTGGTTTGGTCCTTACGGGAGGTTCGTTCTCGGTGGCAGATCGGTGTGAAGGTCTGACGCTGACGTGACTGTGCGTGCCAGTCACTAGCCGTCATTTCGACAGCCGTCCCTTTGGCTTATCAAGACTTTGAACCCTTTGAGCCGACTTTGGAGGCAGATCAGAGGGTCAAGACCGAGGACCTTGTGCCGATGTCAAGAAAGTTCGCAGGGATGCGCGAGCGAAAAAGGAGATTCAGGAGAGCCGTACTTGACATGGCGTTTACTCTGTGTGGTAGAAGCTCGATCGGACAGCCAAAAAGCGCCGCCGAAACGAGGATGTCTGCAGGACGCATGCAGTACGTTTCATGATATTACTGACGCGGGCTAGTGTGGAAACGATGGCGGTTCTGCATGATCGGAAGGTCGGGTGCTTGGGGATCTCCATGGGTTGTGGGCAGTAGGCACGAGTGACGCCGGAGCCACCGGAGGGACATGTGGGGGGGCCAGATGTGTTTGCGTGTTCTCCCTCCCGTTCTTCTTTTTTTTTTGTTTTTTGCACATGCCAAAAGGGGGGATTCGCAATCTGTTATCTCTCTCTCTCTCTCTTTGCCCCTCGTGCTTCGATAGCGGGGATTGCGGGGGGAATCGGCCCAATGTTGCCATGGGGAGCACGGTGACGATATGGGGAAAGGGGAAGGGAAACGTGCTGATTGCTCGCGTGCCTCGCAATCCTAATCCGAAATCTTGCCTATCCTTCCTATCCGTCACCCTCCCTCGGCCCCACTCTCGTGCTTGCCAATTCCCGCTATCTTTTGCCCTCCCCCAAGCTTCCTGCCTGCCTGCGCGCACCCTCTCGATGACCATCTATAAAGGGACCAAACTTTCGCATCGCGCCCTCTTCTGCTAGTATCCTTCGCCTTCTTTGTAATAATCGAACAACCGTCTATCCAGTGCTCTCATCCTCCCTTAGCAACAATGGAATCATACTCTCTAGCCTCGACATATCGGGCTCCTCCGCCTCAGATCCTTTATCCTCCGCCTCACGCGTACGTCCAACAGTACATCAAGCAAGAGCCCTCTCTCTCCCCACCGGCCCAAGACCCTCACGCAAAGGCCGCAAAACTTCACCGCGAGCATCTTCGGAAGGTGTCTCACAGCGCGATCGAGCGTCGACGACGTGAGCGCATCAACGACAAGATCCTCCAGCTCAAGGACCTCGTCCCATCCTGCACCAACCAGGAGAACCTCCACAAGCTTTCCATCCTTCAAAACGCCATAGAGTACATCCACGCCCTGAAGTCCCAGATCGAAGAACAGACGGATCAACTCGCATCGTCAAGGAACATGGCATCTCCACCTCAAGCACCACACCCGTCTTTCGAACGGTCATCGGCGTCCTCGTTGCCCTCGCCTGCCGCCTCCCATCGTACACCAGCTGCTCCTCGCTCTTTCTCCTCCACGTCCGATGACGACGAGCACGCCGGAGCTCACGACCTGCTCCTGCTGGCTACCGGAGGTCGTCATCACCGCGTGATGCCCGCGAGCCCGGAACCGGCACAACCTTTCTTTGCCCCCCTCCACCAACAAGGACAGCAACGCCCAAAGCCCATGAGCGTCGACAGCCTTCTCTGCTGAATGGTTTCATCGCGTACTCTCGTCGGAACTCAAAACGCCTCGCCCCTATATACCATTGTTCCGTTCTTCTTTCTTCTGTACATATCCTTGCTTTTGGTTGCGCTCTTGATATAATTCACATTACGTCTCTACTTGCATTTTTGTCTCGATCTGTGTGATCAACTCATGCGCGGATGAGTCTTGCCCATCCCCTTCCTGCACTTCATCGAGGTCGACCATTCGCATAGCAAGTAAACGTTTTTTTACATCATCACGACTTTTAAAAAGCGTCAAAGCAGCACGTGTCGCGACGGCACTAAGCACTGAAGTGCATGTATACTGTACATACAACATGATACACTCGACCAGCAACGCACATCCCCTCATCTCCGACGAGTCTATTTCTTGACGATGGCTGAGAGGGATACGCCGGAAAAGAAGTCGGCAGCCTTCGATTCCACTGCACGCAACCTAAAGCTGCAGTAACGCGGGAGTTCGGTGACGACTAAACACATGGCCTTGCACTCTTGTCATACGGTGTACATGTATCCTTACAGGTTCTTCATGAGGCGGGACCGCATACACATACGTTTCTCGTACAGATGTACACGTACAGTACGGCAAGCCAAGACACCCTTGGAGCGGCTAGGGACCAACGGCCGTGTACAGTACATGTACGTGGGGAATTAAAACTGCTCTTGTGCCTTCTGCCTCTTGCACATCCCCTTTCTCCCTTTGCGGTGGCCCTGTGTCACCCTCCCTATGCCAATTGGAAATTGTGTTCCTTGCACATCCCCGTAAACAAACCTGGAGGGCCAGCATCACCCCAACCCGACCCACCCCATCGTCGTACGGCTGCCCTTCTTCTTTTCCCGCGCTGCGTTTCCCACTTGCCATCCAGCGAAACTACCGAGGACCATCATCAAAGCCAAGGATCGGACGCTCCCAAGGACAACTTGAAAACGGAACTTTCCGCGCCCGCAGCATCACAGGCTGGCAGTAACAGCCTCACGTACTGCAGTGGGCCCATTCATTCCCAAGTCTCCGATGTCTCGACCCGCAGACTATCCCTATCCGGGCTCAGCGATAGGGAGGGGTCCTGGGGTTCCAGCAGCAGATCAAACGAATCGACCTTACGCCCCGCGTCAGGAACCTGGCGACGCGAACGACGCTAGGTACGAGCAGCAACAACAACAACAACAACAGTCGCATGGGCCGCCACCGAATGGCATGCTCAACGGTTATCCAGCGAATCCGTTCGGTCACCCCGGTGGGCCATCAAATTACGCACCATATGGCCACCACCCGTACGCGCCTTACCACCGTTACGGAGGCCCGCCCGGTCCTCCCCAGGTCAACAGCGGACCTTCTCATTATGCTCCTCACCCACATGCACCCATGCATGTCCAGACGGGTCCTTACCTTCCATATCGTGATGTCTATCCACCTGCTCAGCAACAGCAGCAAATGCATAGCCCATCGCAGTCACAGCAACGGCCTTACGGACAATATGCAGGCCCCAACTGCTCACAACATCCTGATCGGAATCCACATTCCGCGTCGGTCAGTGAGCGGCAGCCCTCATCGGCGTCCCTTCACGCGGAATCCGAACAGGATGACGAAGCGACGCCGCCTCTAGATCCTCTCGACACGCCGACCGAAGCTGCTGAACCTAAAAACGAGGATAGTCCGACAACGCAGCAGCCTCTAAAGTCACCCGAGGAAACCAGTGCGGAAGACAAATCCGGAGGGACAGTTTCACGACAAAAATCGACCAGTGGGTCGTCGGGCGGGGTACCCGATTTCGTGAAAAAGCTCTTCAAGATGCTGGAAGACACATCGGAACTAGACATTGTTGGATGGGGAATTCATGGCGACACTTTTGTTGTCAAGGAACCAAATGAGTTCGCAAAGACCGTGCTTCCACGACATTTCAAGCACAACAATCCAGCGTCCTTCGTTCGCCAGCTGAACAAGTACGGTTTCCACAAAATTCGTACTCAGCAGGATGATGGGAAGCTGTATGGGGACATGGTAGGACTTCGGGCGTCCGCATCCAATTTCCACTTTTCGCAATACTGATCCTGACATTTGCAGGCGTGGGAGTTTCAGCATCCAAACTTTCAGCTGAACAAGAAGGACATGCTCGAGTCCATTCGACGGAAAGCAACCTCAAAGAGCAAAGGTTCTGCAACAGCGGTGACCACTACAGCAGCCCCCAGTGCAACCGAAGACACGGTTACCACCAACCTTCGCAAGGACACGACAGATCTTCAAACGCAAGTAGACGGGCTGACTAAGCTTCAGACAGACATTGCATCGTACTTGGAAGGACTGAGCCGAAATTACCGGATGGTAGTCGAGGAAGTGCTCAATTTCCGGAAAAATATGGCGGCGCAGGATCAGGTCATTCGGAGTCTTGTGAACTATGTAGCGATTAAGCAGCCAGCAGGTACGATGCGAGTCTTCCCCTGAAGGTGTTATTTTTATCGGATAGTTTACCTGTTCTCCGCATAGACTTCCCAGCGGAACTGAAGGATCTCGCGGGCCTTCGCCCAGAGCTCCCGTCGTCGTCCACGGCGGCACCGAGCACCAATTCCACTACGTCCTTTTCTTTCGCGAAATCTCCCATCGCTTCGCCTTCTCCCATGCTCCAATGCAACGAGACTTTCGAAACGGAGTATGGTCTTACGGAATTGGACAGTACCGCCGGCATTGTTCCAAAAGAGGAAGCTCAGAAGATGTTTAACAATTACCAGGAAGTCGCACGGGCGAGTCTCCACCAAATGAGCGAGATCAGTCGACATGTCAAGCAAGCCTACAGTATGATGCAAAACGTGCCGAATTTGCTTTCGTCAGGTTCATCAGGGCCTGCGACAGGAAGTACCAACGCTTTCAGCACGCCAACGTCCACCTTCCCTGTGCACTCCGAGAGTACTCCCAATGTGCTTCCGCCAACTTCAGTGGATCAGCTCGGAGGTTTTCCTTTCCAGGCTGCACCGGGCGGATTGACGGTATTCACGGTAGGCGGCTTCACGCCTCGACGCGATGAACCATCCGCAGAGGGCGGTGGATCGTCTTCGAATGACGGCTCGCCGCGACCTCGCAACAGCATGCGGGTTACGCGTGCCACTTGCGTCCCGCCGTGGTCTGTCCCGCCGAAGGTTCTACTCGTGGAGGATGATATCACATGCCGCAAGTTGTCGAGCAAACTGCTCCAGGTTTTCGGCTGTGCTTTCGACATTGCTGTGGATGGTCTCGATGCCGTGGAGCGCATGGGCGTCGGGAACAAATACGATATTGTGCTCATGGTAGGTTGTGGTAATAAACGCGTTGTTCTTTTGTGGTGATTGACAGTCGAAACAGGATATTGTTATGCCAAACCTGGACGGTGTGACGGCAACGAATCGTATTCGTCAATTTGACCAGTTCACGCCTATCATTTCGATGACATCGAACACTACCGAAAACGACTGCATCACGTATTTGGCCAACGGCATGAACGATATTCTCGCCAAACCCTTCAACAAGCACAGTATGCTTTCTATGCTCGAAAGGTGAGGCTTGCTATATAGCAGCAACTTTCTTCAAGACGCCTGCTGAGGTATTGATATTCTTTCAGATATTGCAATCATCTGGTTGGCCAACGGGCAGCGGCACTGGGAATACCATTAACGATAACATCGGGTCGGCGATGGGATGGCATGGTCTCGGGACGCATCTCCGAGATCGACGACCAGCACGGCAACGACTCGTCCGAAGTCGGTGGCCACGCCGGCATCGGCAAGGGCAAAGAGCCTGCAACCCAAGCACCGTCGTCACAGCTCGAGGACCTTTCCGCTGATTTTGCGCCAGATTACACGGACATGATGAACCTTTCCGCAGCGGACATCGCTGGTCTCGGCATTCACTCTTTCGGAAATCTTTCTGATGGAGGCTACATGAACGCGCTGGGACTTGACAACTTTGAGCCACCAACGGGAGGTCTACAGCAGCAATCGATGCGCAATGTTGCAGATACACAGCTTCGAATGGATTCACAACACTTGCAGCAACATCAGTCGCATCAGCAGCAGCAACAGCAACAACAGCAACAGCAACAGTCGTACCTCGCCGACGGCGACAACGAGATAATCGGAGATAGTTACCGATCTCTTCCGGGGCATCAAACCTTCAATGCATCGGGTGGCTCTTCTCTTTCAGCACCGCTTGCACCCAACTACGCGACATCTCGAAAGCATTCGAGAGACAGAGTTGATGACGCCGATCACATGTTTGGAATGCCCGACGTCAACGGGACTGTGGACCGCAATGGAAACCGCGCACCACGAAAGAGCGACGCCATAAGTAGTGGCGCACCTTACTCTGGGGCTGCGTACAAGAAGCCGAAAAACGCGAGTCACATCTGATGCCGCACGGTTACGAACGAAGCGAACACGTGTCATAAACACGTTTTCGCAGCTCTCAGCTCGTGTACGTGTACCTGTTGCGCATCGCCCGCTGTTTCGCCCCCCTCGCCCCCGATCCTCTCATACCCTCAACAGAAACCATTCGGTGTCTCCCGCCGCTCTACCTTCTCTCTTTTTGGCTTTCGCTCTTCTTACGTGTACATAATTTCTCCTTCCCGCTGCTTTCACCCACTCTCCTTTCACCCACGCCGCCCTTCTTTCTCCACCACCATCCCTTCCTTTGTGCGCGCGAGTCGCCCCTTTTTCCTCTTTCGCACGTCCTCGTTCTTTTGCCCCTTCTTTTCGTTCTACATTCGCGGAACCCTCATTCCGAGCGTGTCATCTTCCTGCTGCCCCTTTCTGGCGCTTCAATGTCGAAAAATAGACTTAAACCAGCGCTTGTGTATGGAAAGGCAGACGTACGCTTGACAGAACAAGGGAGATCCATTACTTTTTGGCATACGAAGGCAAGGGACACACCACACCAGAAAAGGGGCCGGAGACGCCGAATATTATACGCCGGAAGATGTCAACCCATTCAAACCCTTTCCCTCCGATGCTCCCCGCTCTCAAGTCAGAGTTTTCCATGCTTTTTCAGTCAGAGTCGCTTTGAGCGAACTTGATCGAGTACGAGTTGGTGTCGATCTGTCCTCCCCTGTAACTTCCGCGCTTCTTCTTGTCCTTCTCCTTGCGGAACCCCTTCCCGCGGGTCACGATGAGATCCTGATGAGCTCGGAGGCCGTAGCTCATGTGGGCTCCGCCCTTTGACTCGTATCGGTTGTCGATGATGTCCTTCTCGTCCACGTCTTCGACTCGGACGCGTTGAAATCGCTGGAGGAAGAGATGCAAGGTTGGCTTTGTGAGCATTCAAGGTAAGAGGACAAGTGGGGAACGTCGGTAAACAAATACCTCTGCTTGAGCGGTGGAATGATCCTTCTTCTGCTTCTTGGCAGCAGGAGGTGCAACGGGGACGACGGGAGCCACGACAACGACGGGTTCCTCCTCCTCCTTCCTCTTCCGCTTGCCTGCCGCCTTGACGACGGGGACCGCTGGCGTCTCCTCGTCGCTGGAATCGCTCTCCTCGGAGCTCGTGCCATCGCTGTCGGAAACCACGGGCTTGGTCTTGGCGGCCGGACTGGGTGTCACGGGTGCGGCCTTCTTCTCGTCGTCGCTGCTGTCGCTTTCCGAGGACGACGAGGCGTCCGAGTCGGAGGTTGCGGCCTTGGCCTTTGCAGCTGGACTGGTAGTGACGGGGACGGACTTCTCGATGGTCTTCTTCTCGTCATCATCGCTGCTGTCGCTTTCCGAGGACGAAGAGGCGTCGGAGGATGACGAGGATCCCGCCTTCACGGGAGTGGCAACGGCCTTCGATGCTGGCGCGGGCATCTTGACGGCTACGACCTCGTCGTCGCTGCTGTCCGACTCTGACGACGAAGCGTCGTCGCTGCTGGACGATGAATCGGACTTTGCGGCTTTCACTGGGGTGGCGGAAACCTTTGCCGGTGTCGCTGCAACGGCAGCCTCGTCTTCGCCATCGGAAGAGTCAGAGTCGGAGGAAGAGTCGTCGGAGGAAGAAGAAGAAGAAGGGGTGGAAGACGCGGCCGGGGAAGGGATGACGGCAGCAGATTTCGGCGCCGGCGCCGCAGACGTTTCGTCCTCGCTGCTGCTACTGGAATCGCTGTCACTGTCGTCGGAGCTGTCGTCAGAGCTCGACTCTGATTCTGATTCGGAGGAAGAAGACGCGTCGGTTTTACTGCTACCAGAGAGGTCACGCTGACTTAGCATTTGCACTGATCAAAACGAGCTTTGCTCCCAGGACGTACCTGTCCGTTGAATCTGTGCCGCTGGACAAGTACATGGTGTACAAGGCCACGAGACTCGATGCGGAAGAAGGGACCGCGGTGGTAGCTGCTGGGAGTTCCTTGGCGAGAGCCTTTGCAGCCTTGGGAGCACCGTTCTCCGAGAGGAAAGCATGGACGAGAGCGACCAGGGCAGCTGGCGGGGTCGATGAAGACGACATGTTGAAGTGTCCGTGGCAAACGTGTAGGGGGGTGCAATGAGCAGGTGTTCGTAACTGCAGCGAAACTGTGGAAGCAGTCGTCCGGTGGTTCACACACACACACACAAAACAAAAAGAAAAAGAAAAAGAAAACTTCCCTTCTGTGTGTGTTTCGTTCGTCCACTCTGGGGTCAAGTCCCTCAGGAGATCCCTCCCCCTCACTCCAGCACCCATTGCGTCGCTCGCCATGGCAGACCGGGAAAGACCCAGGAAAAAGATCAAAGTCGAGTCCGATATTAGCACCTCGTCTTCCGTCATGGCAGACGAGGAAAGGCCTAGGAAGAAGACTACAGTCGAGTCGAACGGCGCTTCTTCTTCCTCAAAGAAGAATGGGGCCGGTGCGTCCGCCGCCGACGAAGCGGCCGTGAAAGCCAATCCCTATCTCGCTCACCGCTCGGCGCCCGTCCCTCTCGTCCCGGGCAAGACCACCGCAAGGGACGCCGAAGCGTACGAGAATGCTCCCGAGAACCTCTTCACCGGTCGTCCCTTCACGCAGAGGTACCGGGACATTCTCACCACCCGTCGCAACCTTCCCGTCCACAAGCACCGTGACGAGTTCCTGGAGCTCGTCCACAAGAACCAGATCATCGTTCTCGTAGGTGAGACCGGTTCCGGAAAGACGACGCAGATCCCACAGTTCCTCCTGTACGACGAGCAACCTCAGAACCAGGGACGGATGATTGCTTGCACGCAGCCACGTCGTGTCGCTGCCATGTCCGTGGCCAAGCGTGTCGCCGACGAGCTGGATGTGAACCTTGGCAGTGAGGTCGGTTACAGCATCCGTTTCGAGGACTGTACCAGTGCCAGGACTGCCTTGAAGTACATGACGGATGGTATGCTCCTCAGGGAGGCCATGACCGACCCAATGCTCCAGAGATACTCTGCCATCATTCTGGACGAGGCGCACGAAAGGACCCTCAGTACCGACATTCTCATGGGTCTCATCAAAGAGGTGAGGAGAAGGCTTAGCATTGTCTGTCTTTCTGGGTTGACCGCACTGTTCCTCACACACCTTTCCCGTTGCATCAGATCTGCAAGAACCGATTGGACCTAAAGGTGATCGTCATGAGTGCCACGCTGGACGCTGGCAAGTTTCAAAAATACTTTAACGATGCTCCACTGCTCGTAAGTTTGTCTATAGGAACCCCTCGAACCCGGCCCCCATCTTGCTAACACCAAAGCCATTTGCTTAGGTCGTTCCCGGGCGAACCTTCCCGGTCGAGATCTACTACACTCCAGAGCCCGAGCGCGATTACCTGGAAGCCGCCATTCGAACTGTCCTCCAGATCCATACTTGCGAGGAACCTGGAGATATCCTCGTCTTCCTGACGGGTGAGGAGGAGATCGAGGATGCATGCAGAAAGATCCGCGCCGAAGTCGATGCCCTCATCCGTGCCTCGCCGAACCAGGTCGGTGACGTCAAAGCAGTTCCTTTGTACTCGTCCCTCCCACCTGCCCAGCAGCAGCGGATTTTCGACGCCCCGCCACCTCCACGAACTCCCGGCGGTCCTCCAGGCCGCAAGATCGTCCTTTCCACCAACCTTGCTGAAACCTCCCTGACCATCGATGGAATCGTTTACGTCATCGATCCCGGATTTTCCAAGCAAAAGGTCTATAACCCTCGCATCCGTGTCGAATCGCTACTCGTGTCGCCCATCAGCAAGGCTAGCGCACAGCAGCGATCGGGACGTGCTGGACGTACTCGTCCCGGAAAGTGCTTCCGTCTCTACACAGAGAAGGCGTTCATGAAGGACTTGCAGGAGCAGACGTATCCCGAAATTCTTCGCACGAATTTGGGCACGGTCGTCCTTCAGCTCAAGAAGCTGGGCATTGACGACCTGGTTCACTTTGACTTCATGGACCCTCCGGCGCCCGAGACGCTCATGCGAGCCCTCGAACTTCTCAACTATCTTGAAGCCCTCGACGACGACGGCAACCTCACACCCGTCGGAGAATCCATGGCCGAGTTCCCTCTCGACCCGCAATTTTGCAAGGCCCTTCTCTCTTCACCAAAGTATCGATGCTCGAACGAGGTTCTGTCCATCATCGCCATGCTCTCAGCTCCCAACTGCTTCCTCCGCCCACCGGACCAGCGAAAGCAGGCTGACGAGGCGAAGGCGCAGTTCGACCACGAGGACGGCGATCATCTCACGATGCTCAACGTTTTCCACGCATACAAGAAGAACGAGGGGGACCCGAACTGGTGCTACAACAACTACTTGAACGCTAGGAGTTTGAAGAACGCGGACAATGTTCGGTCTCAGCTTCAACGCATCATGGAGCGAAGAGGCGTCGAGATGATCTCGACGCCGTTCGAGGACAAGGCCTACTACACCCAGATTCGCATGGCCTTGACGGCTGGGTTCTTCATGCAGGTGGCGCATCTGGAGAGGTCGGGACACTACCTTACGAGCAAGGACAATCAGGTGAGTTTCTTTTCGCTTTTGCCTTTGTTCTGCTCGACGGATTCGCTGACACCCCCTGTCTTGCAGGTGGTCCAACTGCATCCGTCATGCGGTCTCGACAACAAGCCCGAGTGGGTGTTTTACAACGAATTTGTGCTTACCAACAAGAACTACATCCGGACTTGCACCGCCATCAAGGGCGACTGGCTGCTCGACGTCGCACCAGCGTACTACGACCTCCGCAACTTTCCTGCGTGCGAGGCCAAGCGGGTCCTGGAGAGGATCGTGAAGAGCAAGGGATTCGGAGCACGCGGCGCTGGGAGGAGGTAGTTTCTGACAGGCGGGTTCGCCCTTCTCGCTCAACAGAACATCAAATACTATTTTATTTTGCCACTTTGGTCTGAACGTGCGCTTGGGTGTTTGATGAGCATCAGGTGCCTCGGTGGGAAGAGCGATGCCGGCCACCGTGAATCAGTAATACACCATCGCAACTCTCCCCATCTCTCTCTTACTATGCAAAACCCGCTGAGATCAAGACGTGATCTGTTGTCTATCCAACCGGCAAGGCTCTAGTTGCGGCAGGACTCTCGATGGGACAGGAATCTGGACCGGGATCCTGAGATGAAACAGCATGCGAATGCTACAACATTTCAGTTGGAGTTGCCATGCAACTGCAACTTTCTGGTGCCCCCCCTCGATCTAGCTCAAGCCATATCGCAGAGCTATCGAAAATGCTAGTAGCATGCCGCAGGCATGCCACTAGAATTTCCGGCCGGCCGGGGTATCCACGTGATGCCCTCCACTCGTGATGCACCTGTGGTGAACGACGATCAGAGTGCAGCAGCGCAGGGACGAACTAGACGGCAAACCGTGCAAAAACGTATTAGCAAAAACGTACTGGGGCCTGTCCGAGGATTGAACTCGGGACCACCCGCACCCGAAGCGGGTATCATGCCACTAGACCAACATTTGGCCTAGGGTTAGGGCAGGAGGTTGCGTTGCGCCGCCACGGACGCCTCGTTCGCTCGTCGCTGTCGCTCCTCACTCGTCGTTTCCGTGGCTCTGCGAACGCTCTTTTCCCCTGGGACCAACTCCTCTTTCCCTTTTGTACAAGGTTTATGTTAAAATCCTATTGAGGGACACCGACGCGACTGTTGGCTTACACGACAAGGCCGCGCGCACGCCATCCGTTAGCTCAATTCAAATATTGCAGATACAAAAGAACGCGTCTGGTGGTCAAGACCAGTACCGGTAACCTACCCTGATCGGATTCGCCATCGAGCGAAGCAGTGGGTGAAGCAATCTGCAGGAGTGGATTCTCTTTCCTCCTTTCTCCCGCACCTCTCAGCACAGCGCGCAACACACGTTTTTTCATAGAGCATCCCACCCCGCCCCCCTACATAGTTTTAACGTCTCTCTCTCCTCACCGTATCGGTCGTCTTGCACCCGTCCGACACCTTAATCCGGTTACGGTCAGACTGATTTCATTGAGAAGAGTTCATATCCAACACGGCCCTCACTGGACGAGAATCGATAGCGGCGAAGAAGCGGTATCCGTGTTCAGACCCGACTCGAATATACGAAAAACTGTTGAGACCGAAGTTCTCTAATACATGACTGACGGGAATGAATGAAGAGAGAGCTTCGTCAACTGCGTATAGTGTAATCATCATTGTATTGCTCAAAGGACAGCGAGGAGGAGAAAGGTCCAGGCTCGCTGTGACCAAGTCCAGTCGTCAGATATCAACAAAGACAAGGGTTCCGTCCGGGACGGACGTCCGAAACGCTCCCTTTCTTGCCTTTTCACCCCCTTCCCCCCTTCGCATTCCACGCCAGCTGTTCTCTCGTGTCCATCCCCTGCAGTGTGCGGTGCTTATGGATATCCTCTTCTCATCCCGCTCCGGAGACCTTCGCGAGCTGGTGAAGTGATCTGCAGACTTGATCAGCATCACTACTCTCTCGTGATTCTCTCTTGCTGGAGGGATACCCTAGCATCTTCCCTCGTTAACTACTTTGCCCACAGAGCTAGGAGGCTTCTAGGATCACGATAGCATGCTCGAGAGACCCTCGTTCATCCATTCGAGCTGCTCGCAGCATCCTGGAGTCCCTAGCCAGTTGGGTTTCGCCATCTCCAGCATGTCTCGAGATCTTCCCTCTCTGCCCACAGAGCGAGGAGGCTTCCCGGATCACGATAGCATACTCGGTGGACCCTCGTTCATCCATTCGAGCTGCGCGCCTCATCCTGGAGTCCCTTACGAAGTGGGTTTCGCCACTCCAGCTACCAGCGCCATGTTCTCACGTTAGCTTCTCTTCCCACAGAGCTGGGTGGCTTCCGGGATCACAATAGCATGATCGAGAGACCTTCGGGAGACCCTCGTTCATCTACGCGAGCTGAGCTTGCAGGACCATTGGTGAGAGCAGGAGGTGCTGCCCAACGTTTGACCTTAACAGCTGAGACAGTTTTCGACCGATCTCAGGATACACACACCGCAAGCTTGCACGGGCAACACCATTGCCATCACCAGCAGTTGGCGGTCTTTTGACACCTCCCTGAGCTTGTAGGATCATCGGCGAGAGCAGGAGGTGCTGCCCAAGTTGGACTTTGGCAGCTAACATATTTTGTGGGCCCTTTTTTCGTCACAGACCTCGCAGCAACCATCGGGCTACACGGTCGTGACGACCAGCACGCACTCGTCGTTTTTAGCGGGCTGGTTCTATCCGCAAGTCCAATTCGACTGTCCGTAGGAAGAAGGCTGTGCCTGCACCTGAGAATTTCCCTTCTGTGTCAAGGAGCCCGCCGGACACCGGCCTGCCCACGTCCGCCACTCCTTCAGGTCCCGGCCCCTCCTCGTCCATCAACTACACGGGAGCTACCTCCAAGGACGCTCTTCATTGATTAAAACCCAACTGACCCTGCAGAGTCCGCCGTCAACATCCGTGCCACTCGCATCCGTCGCGAGCTACAGCATCTCGATAACTTGAAGGTTGATATTGAGGCCCGAGGTTCGGAACTCCAGGAACGCGAACGGGCCCTGTCCGTCGATCTCGCAGATTCCCAAGATCTCTCCTCCGCTCATCACAAGTCCTCCCACCAACACCGTGAAACCGAAACCCGCGATGGGAGCAACAGGCTCGACCCTTCACGATCTCCTCCATCCCAACCATCCCAGTC
>JADGJA010000829.1:0-10062 GCA_027596035.1 Thoreauomyces humboldtii | reverse complement strand
CACGAACACCAATGATACTGTCGAATAGCTAGACAGCGAACGCCAATTATGCTGTCGAATAGCACGAACGCCATACCCCCTGTGATAGTGCATAAACGCTGTACAGCGTTTATGCACTATCACAACGTATATACCTAGGACTCATCCATGGGCGTGCCAAAGAGGGTGCGACATCTGGGCAGAATGTAGCGGAAAAATGTTCTCATTGCAGCGGCTCCTCCTCCTTGTAAAGCTGGCTTGAATGTAGATACTGCCCAAAGCCCAACCCGCAGGGAACGCAACCAGCCACTCACTCTCGGTAGCGCAGCAACACCGACCACCCCGGCGGGCGGGTCCCCTCCTCGTCTCCGATGGAGGCGCCCGTTCTCAGAATTGGAATGCCTTTTAATAATAATAGTGCTTTGCTCATGTGACTGGGGTCGTTGCAGATCTGAGGCATCGACGAGCCTTTCGTTCTGTTCTTGAACATCTCGAATGCTTGATGCTGGGCGATGCACGATTTCATGGGTCGATTGCTGTTCGGTCTTTCCCCAGCAGACGTGGGCGGATCCTCAATGCGATCGTCTACGCGGACTTGCAAAAGCCAGCCTAGAGCTATCAGGTGATGGGGCCCTGGGCCGGCAACCCAGCACTCTCCTCCGCGCCCCATAGGGACGATAGTGGTGGTGGGAGGGGCGTCGTCGGTGGTGGGGGTGGTAGCGGTGATGGATAAGGGGGCGGTGGTGGATGGCGGGGCGGGGACAGGGACGAGTATGGCCTGTTCTAGGAGCCACCATACCGCAAGCCAGAACCCCTCCACCTCCGCGCCGCCCGCATCTAGCACGGCTGCGAGAAGCCGCAGCACCGCCAGCACCAAGCAAAAACGCCAGAAGACCTCTTCCCATGTTGTTCGGAACGGAAACGGTGCGGCTGTGGGCTGGGCCCTACCAACCCAGCTGCCGGTGAGGCTCAAAGAGATCCTTTAGTTCAAAAAAGCGGAGACCTGTCCGGCAGGCCACCAACGCGGCCGCGTAACTCGACTGGAACAGGCGCAGCTCCAAATAAAGAAACGTCGCTCCTCTTCGTCAGTGGGTACAACGGAACAAATACGCTGTTGCACAGGCGCTCCTGCCACAACCGCGGGAATCGGAACACCCAGGTGGAATGGGCAAGGGGAACCGCGTGTCGTGACCAAGGAGGGCACGGAGCGACCGTTTCCGCCAAGAACGGAGTTTTAGAGCGTGGCTATCCGATTGCATTCGAAGTTGAATCTCGCTTCGAGGCGCATGGTTGACAGCCGTGACAGCTTGGGCGGGCCTTCGATGGCCTCGGAAGGCACCTTCAGCTCGGAAGGCACCACCAGGCCCGTTGCCAGCGCTTCCAAACCTTCCCCCTCGCTTGGCGCCGCCGGAGACATAGCCTTCCATGGCGTCGTCTGAGTCTGACACGTCCTCTGAAAAGATCGAGTCTCGCCTCGCCCGTTTGCGTATGTGTGCCCAACGTCCTAACCATGCGGTTTGAGACTCCACGGTCGCAGGTCTCAAACTGGCGAGAGTCGGAATCTTGCTTCCTCGGTGCACTCATGCAATGACACTGAGACCGAACTTATGGCGAAGAAGTATATAGATAAGAACGTCCGCGCTCTAGGGTGAAGATCCCGCGCACTGTCCTTCCGAGATGGTCTGAATTGTTGGGTCTGCAAGATGAGACCACGCGTCGAAGATTTCGCCTTGCTTGATCGTGCTAAAACCATCCTGCATCGCATCCGACGACAAGTACTTGTAGGACAAGGGACTTCTATCCGTGACCTGTATGGTAGGGTTTCCTTCTTGCTGTGCCGAGTTGAGGTCGCTGGTGGGCTACCTGTAGGAATGGCTGGCCAAGAAGAATCGCGTTCCCTGGCGAGCCAAAGGTCAAAGGACTGCTGCCCGCTTGCCAAATCATGACCACTCCCATGAACCGCACGCCATCTGTGTCTATCATGCATTTGTCTATCTCGCAACCGCCACACGCACATCCACTGCACATCTCCCTACAAGCTACAGAATGATGTGGATTTTGCCTCCCACCCTGAAAAGACCAGCTCCTTCAGAGAAGCTTGAGATGACCGGTGATGGAATCGACTTCCGGGATCAGTCCTGGTCGCAAAGGGAAGCGAGGGTGACAAAAATTGAGATGACATGGTCCAGGGGAAGGAGGGAAGACGCGCTGATCCTACCTGGTCCCACGGCCAGCACGGTCCTGCTTCCTTCCGGGATCTGCGTCCGTCCCGCATCCTCGATGTACTCTGCGATCAGTCCCGCTTTCTTTGCCTGCCTGTACAGATCCAACCTACACAAAACCATGCGTCAGATCTGCAACCCCAACCCAGCCCAATCCAGAAACACGAACATGTACACTCACAGTTCCTTCTCGGACGAACATTTGAGCGCCACCTTCGCAGCCCCGTACCGCTCATACCGTCTCAACAGATCCGGATACCTGGACCTCGCCGATCGAACAGCAGCCACAGCAGCATGACAGCACTGTGCAGCCATCTTTCCCTTCGTCATTCCCAGGTCGGTTCGGACGACGAGCACCATCTTGTGATGTCGTTGACCGTCCTCCTCCTCCTCCTCGTCGTCGTCCTCGTCGCTGCTACCGCTGCTTCCACTGTCATCAGCACCTTCCCCTTCGCTGCCGTGGTCGTCGGATGCTTCGTCGGATGCATGTGTCCTCTGGCCCTTGGATCGTGCTGGCCCTGATCTGACCTGTTGGGAAGACGGTGTAGGATGACGAAGGTTCCACCACCGTTGGAAGAGGATTCCCACGGCGACTCCGCAGGCGCCCGCGGATGCGAGACTTAGGGAACTGAAGGAGCGGGTTGATAGTGTGGAGTGCAAGGTGGTGTCCATGGTGGTTGTGATTCTTCTTTCTTTTTCGACTTGAGAAGGGCGATGCCTGAGGAGTGACGGAGACCCTGATGTCCAAGAGAGACGTTATCCGGCCAGCTCGGAACGGACGATGCCTCAAGTGCAGAGTGTTTGGGACGATGATGGCCAAGGGAGCGAAAGCGACGGCCGTTCCTCTTCTTTCTGCGTGGGAACGCGTGTGCTCACCGTCGTCCTGGACATCTCCCTCGCAAAACCAACCAACCACACATTGCGTTGGAGGCAGCCACCAGTGTCATCGCCGTGAGGGCCAGGAACAAGCGACTATCTCTCCAATACCTCCCGTGCTTTGCATCTCAACGCTTGGAACAACGAACTCAGTCCAAACCACCGACCTCTCCACTTCCAGCATCCTCGCGCCGCACCACAACCACGGATGTCGGTGCGGCCTTTCGGCTTCTCACTCGCCCTCTCCACCCTTCTCGGAACCTCCAGTCCAAACTCTCCGTTCGCTTCCTTCTCATCCCTCTACTCCTCCTACGCCAACACTTCGACCTCGTCCGCGTTCCAAAAGTTCTGTCTGTTCCTCACAGGCGTCGCGTCGGGTGTCGCCGTCATCCAGGCGAGGAGACACTGGATGGCTTCCAGACCTCCCACCATCTCCTCCGCTGCCTCTTCCAACGCCATCTCGGATCTCGCAAAGTCCCCGCTCGGGGCCGCGGGTGCGGACAGGGAGAGGGAGAGGGGTCCGTCCTCCTTACAGGTTGCGTGGGACGATGGAGGTGTGTCCGCTGGAGACGCGTCTTCCGAGGATCTCGACGATGAGGGTTTCTCTTCCGTCGATGCGGACGAGAACTACGAGGACCAGGACGCGGTGGAGATCACGGAGCCTCCGGACGAAAGCGAGAATCTGCTGTCTTTGCTGTCGTCCATAGCGGAAGACCAAGCGAAGAAAGGTGTGTGTTGATGAAGATCCTTGCGGGTACGCTCATCGAATGCCGATCATGCTCAACACCCAAAATGTCTTTCATAGAAGGCTATGTCCATCGATCTATCACGTGCAACCATTGTGGAGTCTCCCCCATCAGAGGGTTTCGATTCAAGTGCGCAAACTGCGTCGACTATGACGTGTGCGAGACTTGCGAAGCCCTCGAGGTGCATTTCAAGACCCACGTGTTCGTGAAGATCCGTATACCGATACCACCTCTGATGAACGCGAGGAGCGCGTTGATACCCGTCATCTATCCAGGTGCATATCGCGCCACTTGTATGGGAACTTGGAGCCTGTGAGATTGGGGTAACTTACGGTCCGTGATAATGGCTCTTAGGAGTGGACTTTACGGACGAGCTCAACTCGTATGATGTCGAGGCACTGCAAAGAGAATCTCATTGTAAGTTTGTTGGCTTCCGTCGTATGCATTGTCTTCTCCGCTGATTGTTTATGTCTTCACAGTTGACATCGTGGAGCTGGACGCCTTCCACGAGCAGTTTCTTTCCCTGTCCAATGTTGAGGAAGGCGGGATCGACCGGGAGACCTTCCAGAAATGCCTGGGTCCCCTCGGATTGGAAAAGAACCTGATCGTGGAACGCATCTTCCTCTTCTTCGATCGCGACGGGAACGGTACTATCGAGTTCGAGGAACTCGTCATGGGCCTCTCGGTGTTGTGTAAAGGCGGCTTGGACGAGAGGATGAAATGTAGGATCACGGACGGGAGTTGTCGAAAGGAAGGAGCGAGTGGACAGATGCTGAATCTTCGATATGTATAGGGGCTTTCAAAGGATACGACCTGAACGGCGACGGTTACATCTCGCGGGACGAGCTGCACCAGATGTTCAAAGCCTACTTTCATCTCTCGATGGAACTCGTCCGGGACGTGGTCAAGACGATGGAGGATGGGATGATGGAATCCTTCGACGACGAGGCGGCGAAACCTGTGTCCGCTGCCTTCGCTGGTCCGAGCGGACCGTATACTGGACCGATCGGAAGCGAGAGCTCGGACGAGGAAGACGCGGATGGAGAGGAACGTGGCGAGGAAGGCGGGGCGGAGACGTCGCATCAGTCGAGGCGGAGACTTCGACGCGCGAAACGTGCCACGGAGGACGGATACGACATCTTGGCGAACTTTGCGACGGGTGGAACGGGTGGTGCTGCCACATCCGCTATGCAGTTACTGTCGACCCGACCGCGGAGGGGAAGCAATAACTCGGATCATCAACATCATCAACCATATCAACAGCAGCAGCATCAGCATCAATCTCCACCTTCTTCTTCGTCGTCGAGCCTTGCGTTCTCCCCACCCACTCCCACCAACACCTCTTCACTCACCAACACCACCAACACGGCTCCGTCCATCCGCCCCGTCCGAAGACTCACCCTCCGTCGATCCCTCCCCCACCTATCCACCTCATCACCGCTCCGGACGTCCCTGGACCCGAACTCGCCGCAAGGACAGGCCCAGCCAACGCTGTTCGGAGGGATACTACCGTCCCCGAACCAGCCTTACTCGGCCATCGAGGAGCAGTGGCCGGTCATGGAAGCCATGTCCCAGGATGCCATCGAGGAGATGGTCGACAAGGTCTTTGAGACGGCGGAGCTGTATGCGCCGGGAGACCAAGAGGAGGAGGAGACGGAGGAGGGACGGACAGGGAAGGGGAGGGGACTGTCGTACGATCAGTTCGTCACGGTGGTCGAACTGGACAGCAATCTTTTGGCTTGGTTCGAGGCTCTTGGGAGCGTCTTTTGATCTCTGATTCGGGGCGTGGGATGGAAAGGGAGGAGAAAGAATGATGGGTGCGTGTTGCGTCTGGACTCGGACTCCTTAATGATAACTGCCCTTTCGAATGCCTCCTCAACGTCGTTCTTGAAGCATGCCCGCTTTCCGTTACCGTGGATAGCGGCAGGACACGAGATGGCACGCACAGCCACCACGCTCCATCGATCTGGGCAGTTCCCACCAAGGTTGACATCTTCGTGCTGAGCATTCCCATCTTGAGCGTTCCCCTCCTCTCTCCTCACTCGTCTCGATCACGCATATAGAAGAAGGGTGAGCGTAGATCTCTCAAAAGTGTGTCGTACTTGGCGTCCGCGCATCCGTCGTATCAGAGCGCAAACGTCCCACCCAGCAAGCGGGTACTTGGTAGTTGTGCAATGTTCTACTCCCGCGACATTCTCGCTTCACAGCGAAAGACCGGTCTAGCAGTCGTGTGGCTGGCAGCGACACTAGGACCAAAGCACTCCTTCAAGAAGGTCAGCCCATCGTTCTCCATTTGTCTGTTTCCATCTGTACGTTCCCTCCTTCAACGCTTGTTCCCACGGCACAGCTATCCAAAAAGGAGGTCAACGGAGTCAACGTCGTCAAGGCCTGGTACGTGTGGGACGGGCAAGAGAGTTCGATGCAGCGCGTAGGGCGCTCCGGACCGAAAATTCCTTATCTGCTCAGCGATTACCTTTCCTCGCCGCCTGAGCCAATGGCCCTGCGGCTAACGTGCGTAGTTCTGACTGCTGTGCGTTGTCAACCCCAACTATTACTTTCTGGTTTTTTACCTCGTTCGTGTTCAATAGCTCCAACCTCATGATTGGAGTCACTCGAGTCTACCAGGAACAGTATACTTTCTTCTATTGTGCGATAATCGCTATTATCGTCCTTCCTCTCAGTTCATATCGCTTTGAAGTTTTCGAACTAACTCTATCGAATCCCTCAGCCGAAGTCAATCAGGTCTTCACCAAGCTCAGAAGAGCTTGGGCCGACATACAATCTGCTGATATCGACATGCCCGTAGCCGGTGCAAGGTAGAATATCAAGGGATGGTCACGACCTTCCGTTCGCTGACATTAGCTCGGCATGCAGATTCGACACCATCACCTTGAGAGACGACGCAGATGCCGAACTTCCGAGAGAGCGCAGTTTGAACCTTCGAGGGACTCCATCGCTGGTATCATGATCCTTGTTTGGCGATGACTGTGCCTTCGGGAAACCCTGCGGAAAACCCTGATATCTCGGTCTGCGCAGGAAGATCATCAGGCCGACTTTGGCTGGGTCATCCATGCGCCTGGCGGAACGGCTGCGTGTACGTGAAACTGAAATCCCCACGAGGTTGTTAAGTTCAGCAGTCAATGTCTTTGTCTCGTCTGGTTTTCTGTAGCCGCTTCGATGCACTCCAAGAGCCCCAGTGCATTCGAATCGGTGTCTTTCGGAGCTCCTTCTCTGGACGCATCTTCACATATCGGATCACTCAAGTCTATTACCTTGGATCAAAGAATGAGTCAACAACTTCCGACGTCTCGCTTCGATGATCCTGACAACTTTCTTCGGGACCTTGACGATCCCATTCTTGCACCTTTGGATGATGAGGGTCTTCCCATCGAAGAGTTTGATTTGTTTGCCGACCATCGTGCCGATACAGAGGCCGTCAAGAAGAGCCGTCCCAATCACACCGTATTAGTTCCTGATCATTACCTTCGTTTATAAAAAAAGCCGCTTATGCTCTTCGACAGGCTCCCGACTTCCTGATGGAACCGTTCTCGTTTGACTTTGGTGCCAACGATCAACTCTTCGGCCGCGAAGCTGAACCTTCAGCGGACAACAAGGTTCCCTCCGAGGAACACCTAGCTCCGAGTCTCACGGAGGCACCACCGATCGATACCGATCTTTTTGGACCAACCCAAGCGCGCTCGCGTACCAAAAGAAAGAGGCACTTCCTGGACATGCAGGTAGGGGAACGAGCGCAACCCAGTGGAGAGCATAAGCAGCATGCTCTAAGCTTGAGCCATTTCAGACCGAACTGTCCGCCGTAGAGTTCGCTAACATGCGTAACCGCGTTTCGGACGACCTTGACGAGGCTGAGAGACAGAGCCTGATTAAAGTGCGTGAACCTTCCCGTGCTTTGAACGATCACTGGCATATCAGCACCATCGCAATCTGAGTTTATCTCGTCTCATCCATAGACCCGTATTCGAAAAGACAAGGACGTTCTGCAGAGAGTATTGACGGCCCCAGGCCTGAGTAAGGAAAGATATGCGCATCACTGTCGAGGTGATGACAACACTCACATGATCATGGCAGACTGCGGACCTGCCCTCGTCGAATTCTGGCGTCAGATTGCTCCCATGCGTACGCGTCAGAGACCTGTGATCCCGCTACCCACTCAGAAGTCGCGAAAGAGGAAGGCTGGTGCCCTGACCGAGGATGATCAGTCTGCGCAGGACCAAGTTTCTAGCGGAAACACTGGTGATGCGCGGAAAACACAGCTCGACGCTGCTTGAACTGGCGCAAGCCCACTCACCTATAGTTTTCAGGCTTTGGCGGCGACGGGGATGATTTCATGCACGGACAATACGACGCGTCGCTTGTCAGTTTGGCATGAGGGATCGGGTCTGACGAGAAGCACGCGGCTTTCTGATTGGTGATCATCTTCTTTGCAGGGGGACATTTCAGTGGACGATCCGGAACTGATGCGAGCGGGCGACGAGCGTCGTAAAAGTGATATCATGCCTTGGCATCGAACGTCGCGTGCCGGGTCGGTTGGATCAGGTTAGCTCACGTAGTGGCCTGTTTCGATTTCTTTCTCGTTCCTATCGACCGTGATATCTCTTGCAGACAAGACTGGTTCCGGGCGAGGATCCTCCCGCAAGCCTCCGTCCGGCCCCGATTTGGTCTCGGCGTTCGGTGACGATTTCAAGTTGGATCCCATGCGTCGGTAAGCGCTTCTACGCGGCTTATCGTTATCGTGAAGTTCTTTCCAAAGATTGAGCGCAGCCTGTCCAGTCCATCCAACTACGGTCTCGACTCCCCTTTGAAGGACCTCGGCGACATGAGCGGTTTCGATCGTAGGCGTCCGTGTGAAGATACAGGCCCAATTGCGCAGCAACGCTGAACTTCGGCCCATAGTACTGGACATGCTTCCTGACGACGTCGACTACAGCCTCGGACATGCGGAACGCGAGACCCTTCAGTTCCTTGAGTACGATCTCGATTACTGCGCAGCAAGAAACGGGCTGTCCAAAACCGCTTACCGATGGTTTTTTTTTTTTCGAGAAAAGCTACGTGAAGACCACCGCGCATGCTGCTAACACTAATTACGGTGAGACGTGCGCAGTGTGGTGTTTTTATGCAGTTGCCCGTCGCAGTGCTGTGAAAGTCTCATCGTTAATTTAACCCGAACGGTTGTAGTGCACTTCTTCGACCTCCTCGATCCGAAGCATACGAAGAAGGCAGTCAGCAGTCGTGGATTCTATCACGGTGAGATAGTCTCACTGCTCGTGTCCTCGAAGCATAACCCTCGGGCTGCATCTCAACTAAACATCACTTTGTCAATACTTCTGTTTTTCTAGTGCTGACACTGGCGACTGGCGACGCCATCGTTCCCATCCAGGGTGGTCCTTACACGGATATCCGTATCGAGATCAAAGTCATGGGACAGTGACTTCTTTGCGTCTTTTCATTTTCTTGACGCGTGTCTTTCGGGCCATGTGTGTCGGGTGTGTTGGGTTGGGTGGTGGTCTGCTTCGGGTTTTGCGGGTTTGCGGGATGATCATTGTCCTCTGACGCGGCTTTTACCCTGCATGAGCGGAGTGGATGGGATGGGATGGGCTCGCGAGAGGGTCCATCCATTATGGAGCTTCAAGTATCCACGTATCCATGTCGCCTTCATTCTCGGTTCTCTTCCCTGTATTTTCAAGAAGATGTCGGTTTTGTGTTCTCTGAACGAAGTGCGCTGTCACGCTCACTAGGGTAGAATTGGGAACGTACGTAAATACGCAAAAGTGTAGGGTTGGCAAAGCCAGGAGAAGAGTCCAAGCTTTCGTTCAGAGCCAATCCACCGCCAGGGGGCTAGCATACCATGGGGCAAGTGAGCCCGTAGGAGGTGCGACGAAGGGCCATGATAACCGCTGCTTGGATTTCTGGCTGCTAGGTGTGCGTGACTCATCTCCTGGATCAGTAGCCGCTGCGCGCACCGCTAGTGGCAACAGTAGCATGGCCACTGCCCCTGATTCGGTTCCCTGGTCGTGGTCGCTCTTGCTGTCGCAAACTCTCATGATTGATGAAGTCCTCGGACCTCTTTTTTGTTTTGTGTGTCCCGATTGGGGAAACGCGTTCCCATCGTCGGAATTTGAGCCGCTGAAGCGTTCCGCAGCCCGCAGCAGCTGTCCAATCCCCCCTAACCTTTCCCGAACGGGTCCGACCCTTCCTCGAAACTTTCTCCGCCTTCAGGC
>JADGJA010000828.1:0-10111 GCA_027596035.1 Thoreauomyces humboldtii | reverse complement strand
TCTCCCCCCTTTGCTTTCCCAAGTTGTCCATCCCCCCTATCATACCCACGTACCACCACCACACCTCCTTCTCCGTCACCTCATAATCCTAGCATGGCAGACTCTCAACGACCGTCCGTGGCAGCTCCTTCCGCTTCGGCCGAGGACCAGGCGGCTGCTCACAAGCTTCAGCAGGAACTCCTCCCAAAGGACCACCCGGCAACCGACCTTCAGCAGCAGCAGCACCTCCCCGCCGCCGTCGCGGCAGAATCTTCTTCTCGGCCCCACTCTCCCGATTCCCACTCCGACGCTGCCAGCTTCCCTGCTCCCCAGCACCCAAACATCCAAGCAAGTCCTTCGTCCGGCGTTCAGGCCGCCGAAAGGGAAAACAAGGCAGAGCACTCGCCCACCCATGCCAAGGGAGAGTCCCAGGCCCAGGCGGCAAAGGATGAAGCTCGCGCCGCCCAAGGGTACGAGACAGCGCTTCCCGACGACGAACCTGCTACCCCGGTCCGCACAAAGATCTACTTCAACAAGCTGTTCACCGCCGCCAACAAGCACGAGGCCTACCCGGTCTACACGCTCCAGCTGCACAAGGTTCCTCACTTCTTCAAGCCGCACCCAAAGACCCACCGACTCTCCTCGGACTCGGACGCCGGGGACGAGTTCCCCAAGGACGAGGACGTGGAGCCAAAGAAGCTGCCCACGCACCTCACCAACCCGATCTACCGCTTCTTCGAGCGCATCGTCCCCAACGCCAAGACGGCAGCCGAACGCCAACGTCTCCGCGAGGTCCTCTCCGCCCAACTCATCACTCAGAACTACAACTCGTCCGCGCCTCGCATCAAGGCCACCTTCGCGCACACGCCCCAGGCCGCCGCCCTCCGAGCGACCTGTCGAGCCGCCCACCGCTCCATGTACGGAAAGTCGTTCCTCCTCGGCAAGTTTAAGCGTCGCGAAAAGTCGTGGATCTCCTCGGGCGACCAGCTCATCCAGATCATCGAGTCCCACGGCGGCGGCGTCGAGCCCGTCGATGCCCACAAGCCAAAGGACGACGAGGACAAGAAGAAGCTCGACCGCAAGCGACTCGCAAAGAACGCCGGACCAGAGTACACCTACACGCTGCTGGCCGACGGCGTGTTCCACTTCTCGCGAGGCGACACGCCTGTGCTCAACATCGCTTCCAAGCACATGATGCATTCGTCCTGCTCTCCCACGGTCGTCTACGCCGGAACCATGCGCATCGAGGAGAGCGACGAGAACGGTCGCAAGGGACTCGTCCTCGACAACGATTCGGGAACGTACGCACCGAGAACGGATCGGGGCGAGCTCGAACGACTGGAGGAGCTTCTGAGGTGGAACTTCCCGGGCCTGCAGATCGAGGTCCGCGCGTTCGTGCCTCCGGGATTGGAGAAGCAGCTCGGCTATGAGGAGGATGGCGAGACAAAGCTTGGGGAGAAGAAGGAAGGCAAGGCGGAGGAGGACGAACAAGACCTTGACGGGAAGGATGACAGTGCCCTCGCTGCCGAAGAGGAACGTCTCGAGAAGCGGCTGAAGCAAGTTCGGGCCAAACGGTCCGCTGGCCATCTGTCCCATCAGTAGCTACCTGCAGCCCACCATTTTATTTTTGGTATTCTGTAGTCCCTGCCTGTATTATCTCACCATTTTTGCATCGTCTCGATTATATTTCTGGCTGACCTTTCCTTCCGGCTCACCGCAAGCCACAAAAATCCTCCTTCAGAGAAACGCATAGAGCATTGTCTATTTAGAGCAGGGCTGCAACCGGTCGGGGCGGGGACATCAAGCTGGGCAAGGCGGCAGAGGATGAGTCATGACCACTGTGGGATTCCCCTTCGGTTGCGGCCGGGTTAGCGCACCAGATCGCCACCTTATACAATGTCTTCCGAGCAACACCACCAGAAGAAGGTAGCCACGTCTCCCGAGGTCCTGCAAGCGTATCGAGCAAAGTCAGCGAAAAAACTCGAATCATACAAGCACATCTACGATGCCGTCCTCCTAGCCCGTCGCGAGAACCAGCTCGACGACGCTGCATTCACTCTCACCACCCAACTCCTCTCCATCAACCCCGAGTTCTACACGATATGGAACTACCGTCGTCGCATCCTGGTCCAGAAGCGGACCGCTCTGGGCGACGACCGACAAGCCTTCCAGGATCTATGTCTGTCCGACCTGAAGCTCCTCGACGGTCTCCTCCCTCACCACCCAAAGTCGTACTGGATATGGAACCACCGGAGATGGGTGCTGGAGACCATGCCCGAGCCCACGTGGGACAGGGAGGTCAAGCTGGTGTCGCGTCTGCTGGCCGCGGATCCGAGGAACTTCCACGGGTGGGCGTACCGTAGGGAGGTCGTCGAGAGGAGGAACGGGACGCCGAGCGAGGAGTTGGACTTCACCACCAAGAAGATCGGAGAGAACTTTTCGAACTACTCGGCTTGGCATCATCGGAGTAACGTCCTGATGAAGGTCTACGAGGGGGAAGCTAGGGACCAGGCCGTGCACGAGGGTACGTTTCGGGAGTTCATGTCAACGGGCAACCCCAGCCCGGCAGCATGCTCGATGGCGAGATTTGCTTTACTTTTCTCCGCGAAGAAGAGACACGTCTCTTACGCCTTTGGACTTCTGTTAATCTGTATCCTTACGCTTCTCCGCTCCCTGCAGAGTTCGAATTGGTTCGCAACGCCATATACACGGAACCCGCAGACCAGTCCGCGTGGCTGTATCAACGGTGGCTTCTAAGGTGAACCGCTCCTGGTTTATCCTTCTCATAGCCGTTCACTGTGGCCTGACTAACGCTTGGCGTTCGAAAAACGCTGTCTCCCCCAGTCTGGCACCAGAGGACACGGATCGATGGACGACCGAGTTGGCGTCAGTGCAGGAGCTGGTCGATCTGGAGCCCGACAGCAAATGTAAGTGATCCATCGTTTTGCACTCTTGAAATTCTCCCTGTGGCTCATTTTCATTTTAGGGGCGCTTCTGACGACGGTGCACATAATGAAGCACCTAGCCCGGTCGGAGGATGTGGATGCGATAAGGGAAGCGCTGAAGAGGTTGGAGGAGCTGGATCCGGATCGGAAAGAGTATTACCGGGATCTGGCAAAATAGAAGCAGAAACCTCGAATAGAAAGTTTTGGATCGTCGAAGAGTCACGAGAGCACATCATCCGAAGCAGCAAACAGCAAACCTTCAGGCAAAGAACGTGATGGCCAGCAAGCGGATTGGAAAAAGGTTATTGTTGAAAGTATGAATTGAGAGTATGAATTGAAACCAGTACAGATGCGGGCGATTGAAGGGAGATGAATGCAAGCAAGGAAGAAAAAAGGGACAGACTGCCTTCATGCAGCTGCGGCGGCAGCGACATTCTCCACCTGATCGTTGCGGCCAACCCAATCATCCCAGCTCTTTATGGCAGCGGTCTTTTCCTGACCACCATGATTGTAACCTTCTAAAGCCTCAGCAAGCATCAACGCGTTCCTTCCTTCGTTGAGGAAACCAACGCCAAAGTCGACCGCCGTGCGCCGAAGGGCGTACCCTGCGTCCCCGTCTCCGCCCTTTCGACCTCCGAGACTGACGACCAGAGCCACGTTAGCGTTCTGATACGCCTCGCGAGCGGTTCGCTTGTCCGGTCCGAGATCGAAAGGAGACGCGTCCACGGCAAGGACCTTCTGGGTGGTTTTCGTATCGGGGATGACGGTGTAGCCGGCGCGTTCGAAAGCCCTGGCGATGGCATGGGCTTCCCTGTGGTCCGCGTCCGGTCCGAGTCCGACCACGACGGCGCTGCCCTTCTTCATAGGCAGAGCGGGGGCCTTTGCTCCGGCAAAGTTGTTGTGATTGGCGCAGGTTGCGGCAAAGTAGGCTTCATAAACGTTGCGTCCGAAGCAGGCCACCTCGCCCGTGGAGGCCATTTCGACTCCCAGAAGAGGATCGGCCCCCGCGAGCCTGGTCCAGCTGAAGACGGGGACTTTGACGGCTTTGTAAGGGCGAGAAGCGGTCATGGCGTCGACAGAGGGCTCGGTGTAGGGCGCGGAAACGAGTGCCCGGGTAGCCACGTCGATGAAGTCGGTTCCGAAGGCTTTTGAAACAAATGGGAATGATCGAGATGCGCGAATGTTGCACTCGATCACCTTCAGAGTATGCGACTGCTTCTTAGCTGCGATGGGTGACCGGGACAGGATGAGCTGCATGTTGAAGGGACCTGTGATGCGGAAACGCTTTGCGAGACGTTCGGCGACAACTCTGCAGTCTTGAACGATAGCCGGGGTGAGACCTCGAACACCGACTCCGTCGATGGTGCTGGCACCTTGTTCGCCCTCGTAAACAGGTGGAAGGACGAGCGTGGCGTCTCCAGAGTGGGTACCGGCGTTTTCAAGATGCTGGGATACTGCGTAGCACTCGAGTTGACCGTCGCGAGCAACCGCGTCGACGTCCAGTTCCTGTGCACCCTGAATGAACTCGGTGATGACGATCGGATGCTCGGGAGAGACATTGACTGCGAGAGCAAGGCACTCCTCGAGATCTTGCTCCGTCCTGGCAACGTTCATGGCAGCACCAGAGAGCACGTAAGAAGGTCGGACGAGAACCGGGTACCCGACACGTTCGGCAAAAGCGAAAGCCTCGTCTCGACCCGTCAGCTGCGCCCAGGCAGGCTGATCCAAGTCCTCCTCGTCCAGGATACGAGAAAACTTCTCTCGGTCTTCTGCACGGTCGACGTCCACTGGGCTGGTGCCAAGAACATTTACACCTGTGTTCCAGAGTCGAAGAGCGATGTTCTGGGGAAGTTGACCGCCAACGCTCACGACGCATCCCGATGCATGTTCCCGTTCGTAAATGTCCATGACGCGCTCGTAGCTCAGTTCCTCGAAGTACAGTCGATCGCACTCGTCAAAATCGGTGGAAACAGTCTCTGGGTTGTAGTTTACCATGACCGTTTTCAGACCCAGGCTGCGAAGACTCTGGATGCAGCTCACGCCGCACCAGTCGAATTCGACACTCGAGCCAATGCGGTAGACACCCGAGCCGAGGACCATGATGCCACGGTCGTTGAAGCAGACGTCGTCGGTCGTGCCGTTGTACGTCATGTAAAGATAGTTCGTGTCTGCTGGGAATTCTGCGGCGAGCGTATCGATGCGCTTCACAACGGGAACGATGCCGTGAGACTTCCGGAGAGCTCGAATGCCAAGCTCCGTGGAGGACGTGAGGCGGGCGATCTGCTTGTCAGAGAAGCCCGCCTGCTTGGCCGTGCGGAGAACGTCGGCGGGGATGGAGGACGTTTCCAGCGCGTAATCCGTAACAGGCGTGGGAGGCTTGCGTTCAGGGTCCGCAGCGTCATAAACCAGTGTCTGCTGTGAGGGCTTGGGACCTTTGAGAACCTTGAGTGTAGCTTGCATAGCAACGAGCTTCTCGAGCTTGTAAAGGAACCACTTGTCGATCTTGGTGATCTCGTGGACCTTCTCGGCAGAGTAGCCGTGGTCGAGCATGGCGCTGCCAACAGCAAACAGTCGACGGTCCGTTGGCTCTGCGAGTGCCTTGTCAAGGTCCCCGAAGTTGAGCGCTTGAAAACCTTCATAAGACGGGTCGACCATTCGGATAGCCTTCTGAAGACTTTCTTCCCAGGTCCGTCCTATGCCCATGACCTCGCCGACGCTCTTCATGGAGCTGCCGATACGACGTGAGACGTGCTGGAACTTGCCGAGATCCCAGCGAGGGATCTTTGTGACCACGTAGTCCAGAGAGGGCTCAAAGTTGGCAGTGGTTGTCCGAGTCACGGAGTTGCGGAGGTCCGGCAGCGACGCTCCTAAAGCGATCTTTGCGGCAACGAAAGCAAGAGGATAGCCCGTAGCTTTTGATGCGAGAGCACTGTTTGATGTGCAGGAATCATCAATAAGCTGAAGACAGACACGAAGAACAATAGACAAAAAAAGTACCTGCTGCGGGAAAGTCGAGCGTTGACTTCAATCACTGCATATTCGAGGCTGTCTGGGCTAAGGGCGTACTGAACGTTGCACTCTCCCACGACGCCCAGATGCCTAACGATCTTGATGGCAGCCGACCTGAGCATGTGGTACTCGTCATCCGACAGAGTCTGACTGGGTGCGATGACGATCGAGTCACCAGTGTGAGTTCCCAGGGGATCAAAGTTCTCCATGTTGCAAACGGTGATGCAGTTGTCCTCGGCGTCACGGACGACCTCGTACTCGAGCTCCTTCCAGCCCTTCATGGACTTTTCCACGAGAAGCTGAGGGGACAGGGTGAGTGACGAGGTGGCGAGTTCGCGGAGTTCTTGAGAAGAGTGAGCGAATCCAGAACCAAGACCGCCGAGTGCATAGGCAGCGCGTACGATGACCGGATATCCGATGACCTCGGCCGCTGCGATGGCATCTTCGACGGTCGACACGGCAGTCGACTGCGCGACAGGGATGTCGATCTCTGATTCACATGACAAAAAAGCACGCATCAGACCATGGCCATGGCACGCTGCGGTTTCGGCAGGTGGTCCTAAAACGCTCAACTTACCTTCGAGAGCTCGAGCGAAGAGATGACGATCTTCCGTCAGCTCGAGAGTCCTGACAGGAGTCCCCAAGACCTTGACTCCGTACTTTTCGAGCACGCCGCTCCTCTCCAGCTCGACTCCGCAGTTCAGTGCCGTCTGTCCACCAAAGGCCAGGAGAATGCCGTCGGGACGCTCCCTTTCGATGACCATGGTGACGTACTCGGGGTTGGCGGGCAGAAAGTAGACAGTGTCGGCCAGGCCGTGCGACGTCTGGACGGTGGCGATGTTCGGGTTGACGAGGATGGTGTAGACAGCCTCTTCCTTAAGGGCCTTGATGGCTTGGGAACCGGAGTAATCGAACTCGCCCGCCTGGCCGATGGAAAGACCGCCGGAGCCGACAATGAGGACGCGGGACGCGGGAGGACGGCGCTTGAGGGAGGATGCCTCCGATGGTGTCCAATCGGCAGGCTGCTTGGTGGAAGCGTTACGGCGGAAGGGACGATCGACAGGGGATGTGGGCGTGGCAAGAGCACGGAGAAGATGAGAGTTGAAACGATCCGGGTCGGTAGGAGGAAGGGCAGGCACGGATGGCAGCTTTGCCACGGGCGTGGCCGTCAAGCAACGCCGGCCCTGGACGAGCCGGAAACCGTTGCTGGTGACGACCTTGGCCTGGACGGTGATGTGACGGAACATGTCGGTGTGAGGGAGGAGAGGCAGCAAGATTTCAGTGGCTCGTCGCCTTTGCGTTGAGAAAGTAGTTTGATGAAACGATCTCGTCTCGATGATGGTACATGGAACCGTGGGGTTGAGTTTGTCGAAAGGTCCAAGCGACCGGGGGAGGGATGGGATGAGACGGGAGGGGTGCTGATGGCGTGGGAAAATCCGTTTTGTACTCGCACCGAAGTCGAGGAAAAGCCACGAGAGAGAGACAGAGAGAGACGGAGGGCTACTTATATACCGGTAACGAGTGACAGGTTGGTGGGGGGGAGAAGTTCGAAATGACACACACACACGCACGCGCGAAAGATCAAAAAGATTCGAGAGAGAAAGAGAGATTGTGGCACAGCACTCTCTGTTTTCGACAGACGCAGCTTTCGGACCTGCGGCCAACGGCCAACTGTGCCAACCACGGACAATGCCATTAGTCCGAACGGCGAACGCTACAAGACAATCGGCCTCAAAATTGGATAAATGATGATTATGCAAAAACCAACAACACAAGGTATAGCAGGGGAGAGAAATACGGCGGGGAGGTGGCCGTCTCCACTAGTGGTCTCCACGAACGGCTGCTTGACGCTGCTCCAGGTCGGCGGCCCAGAGTGCTGCGCCGACGCTGTTGGTGAACTTGGTCACCGAGGAGAGAACCGGAACAGCCTCCAGAGCGGCTGCGACGAAGCCAAACTGAGTGTACTGGTCTCTCCTCGCGAGGACCCATTGAGCGGAATCCTCGGGCTTCATTCCCTTAAGCTGGAATAACTGCAAAGAAGAAACACGATTCAGCTAAGGGGCCGGGACTCATGACCCTCCGAGTCACTGACTAGAGTTTCCTTCATACCTGGTGATGAGCTTCCACGCCAGTCTTTTCACCTTCGAGGTAGGCGTAGGCCATGGGTCCGATCACGGGGATGAACTGCAATCCGAAACCGAGCGCCGTGCGCCCCGGGTGGCTGAACACTCCGAACTTGGACGGACGCGTCGACGCGATCGACGCGAGCTCGTGCAGATCCTTGATTTGCGCGTGCTTGGTGGCTGGGGTGGCAGGCGGCAGGACAACGGTGGGGTCCGAGACGTATCGGCCGACGTGAGGAGCGCGGCTGTTAAGCACGTCGAGGAAGAGATCGTGTCGAGTCCTCTCGAGCTTGTTCCCCAGCATCGCGACGACCACGAGCCACGCTTCGAATGCGCACATCATGGTCGCGATCCACTTGGTGAGTCGGCTGAGGATAGAGAGCTTGGTTAGCTTCTTGACCGATCCGCTCCAGTGCATTTCAGACCGTCCTTACATGCCAAACACAGATATCTTTGGGAGGCTGGGATCCAGTCCGCGCAGAACCGCTGCGACGCCTTTAGATTGCACACCGAGGGTCAAAAGCAAGAGAGGGCTGTAGAGTTTCGGTAATGAGTTCACTCTGAGGTTTCTAGATTTTGCTAACTTCATCAAAGCCATACATGACGGTTGCGAGCGAAGTTCCCAGGGCAATGGCCAGAGCTTTGGCGACGGGCTCAGCAAGGTCTTTGAAGTTCAGTGCAGTGTAAAGCATGCCCTCAAAGGGGTATTTTATGGCCGTCCAGTCGATTGCTTGCAGCTGCTGAGTGATCTGTTCCATGATTGATGCCGAGATAGGATGTCTTGTTTGCGGAGGAACGGGATACAAGCATGGAGCGAACGAGCGACCTTTATCGTCAGTTGCGACGGTATATAAGGGGAGAAGAACGCTCAGGCCTTTGGGTTTTTTGAGGAATGACGTCGGAAACTCAATGATCGTCATTCACAAACTCGTTGTAATGACTCATCTCGACAGCACTTATTGAGGCCCGCACAAGTCATCAAAACGAAAGTCCAAGGAGTGACCTCAGTACCAGACTGGTATTAACGAAAAGAAGAGATCAATCACCTCCGGAAATGGCCAGAACATGGCCGTATGATCGAAACACGACCGAATACTTGTCAGAAATACCTTTTCAAGGGATGCAGAGATAGTTCGAGCAGGCTGATGACGAAGAAATCAACCTTTTTGGCTGCCCTGTTCGCCGTCTATGCGATGTCGAACCGCTAGGAAACAACACCACACGCCAATGCGTTCAAATGTAGTGCTTTTTGCGGCCCGCCAAATCGGAACGGGAACAGCTCGTGTGCCGCGTCGCGTGCTAGATGCTTAACACCGAACCGACAGCTGCGCAAGATGCATTGGGGAAATGAAGTGGCGGATTTCATCGAGACTCGAGAGTCGAAACAGGGACAGAGCGAGACAGAGCGGGAGCCAGTTGGCGTTTCTGAAGCGGCAGCATCAACTCGACAGCGATTCCCCACCTTCCTACTGCCTTCCCATGCAAGTCTTCGCGAGAGGAGTTGGAGGATCTGAAGAGGAGGATCTGAGCTCCGTATGGAAAAGAGTGGTAAGAGTGTAGGAAAGGGTAACCAGAGCACGTTTTACCCTCAACGGTTTCTGGACAGCCGGTGTAGTACCCGAGGCTTCAGGGTGAGCCCAAGGTGTCCAAGGTTATCGAAGGTGGCCGAAGAACAAGTCTGGGCACGGAAAAACAAAACTGTGCTGAACCCAAAACTGAGGAGATGCTGACGCTCCAGAATCTCATGGTGTGTTGAGGACCAGAATACCCGGCCGTCTGTCCCAAGGAGGCCTTGGAGAATTCGCCAGAACATCCTGGAAAGTACTTGTGTGGCGTGGAAGATGATGATTTCGAGTGATGCTTGTATGTGGCACGCTTTTCAATGTATCCATTTTAGGAAGGAAAGTTGCGACGTGTGCGAGCATGCGAAAATCGGGAGCGACCGGCCACGTCGATTTCGACAGCGTTCCGAAAGGTGCTCCATTCCTCCGTTGACAGCGCATCCCACCCATCCTAAAGCGGCAGTCGACGCTGCGGTCCCCCCGCCGGCGCGGG
>JADGJA010000827.1:0-10120 GCA_027596035.1 Thoreauomyces humboldtii | reverse complement strand
CTACGACACCGACACGCTTCATCAGTGCGAGTCCGGCGCTCCCAACCCCAGACGCCTTCTTCAGCTCGTCGGCAACGAAGGACGAACTAAGTACATATATTGCCGCGTATCTTCGCACAAGCAAGAAGGAGATCTGGATCGACAGGTTAGTCTCTTATCTCCAACACTGGTAATGAATCGCATGGTCCCAACTGATCGGGTCGTTACCTTAAAAAGATTGCGTACCTTGCTGAAAAGTATCCCGGACGCTCAGTTGTCAAAGATATCGGTTAGGGAGTGGATTTCTAGCGCCCCGGTTTTCAGCGTCTGGTCTTCAAATGCATCAAATGCCTTGTCGAGGAGATTGTTGTCGCCCACCGCGAACTTCTTTTCGACACATGTGGAGTTAACCTGGTCGTCGACGCAGTCGATGGGAGCAACTCGAGCTCTCGCCGCGGCGCTCAAGACAGACCAAGACAGTTGGCTGAAGACCTCATGCCCATTGTCCACGTATTCTCGTGCTGGGAGTGCGGCGAGAGGAGCCATGGCTACGAACGTAAGCGAGGCAAAGGAGTGCATGGCGTACGGGAACGCGAAAGCGATAGCGACGTGGTACATCGACAAGCGCAAGAAGGACAAGGAGAATCTTGACCTGATGGACTTGCCGGTATCGGACGCTTGCGAGATAAAACGCCTCGAAGACGAAAAGAGGCGTGAAGACCAGAAGAAGGAGAGGAAGAGGAAAGCAGAGGAAGCAGAGGAAGCTGACGAACCACCAAAGAAGAAGAGAAGCAAGAGGCTGGTGACTTCAGCGGAAGAGAAGGCTCTTTGGGAGGAAAAAGCGAAGCGGCGCGCGGAAGAGCCTCTCAACGGGGCAGGGGAAAATGAACCGGAAACCGTGCAAGTTACGAAGGACGCAAAGAACAAGGAGGAGAAATCAATCCGCACGATGGCCCTGCGGTTCTACCCATCGCAGGCCCTGGCGACAGGGCTGTCGGGCTGGTTGGATGTGGCCGACGCCATCGACGGTCATGTTAAGGAGGTCTTGGAATCGTTCGCAGCAAAGGGCGAGAAAGCGAGTTTCCGATTTGTCCGTGAGGAACACATTTGCCTTTCGCTCAAGAAGTACCAGCAGATAGAGGCTGAAGGAACTCTTGGTCAACTGCGTGATCTTGACAGGCGACGTGCTTACACGAGCCTGCCGTTTGACGTTCAACAAGCAGTCATCAAAGAGAGCGTCGCGAACTTCACCGCCAACCAGACCAATCTGGAGAAGGGGAACAACAACGGGTTTGAGACTCGCCCTCGAGAAGCGTCCCGACGATGGAAGACGCTAAAGTTCCTTGCTACCGGCATGCGCGTGAATCGCAAGACCGGAGAAGTCGTCATGTACCCTCAGAACGATTTCGTCGAGAAGGATGGCGATCGAGGCATGTACATCAAGGACCGTCTGATCTCGTTCCTATGTGACTCTCGCACCACAGAGCCTGGCACCACGGAACTTCAACATCTGACTCGCGCCCCAACAAAGCATTGGGGCAACCATCTGCAGTGCGGAGCGGGTCGGGGAGGACACGCGTTTACCATCCGTTACGACACTCGAAACAGGAAATGGTATCTCATCCTTGCCTACAATGCGAGGATGAAAGGTGCACCATTTCGAGAGGAAGTCCTGAACTTGATTGCAGACGACTTGCGCCCCAGTGCAGCTCGAGCCAAAACATGGATCGGACGTCAAGAGGACTTGTTTGCTGGTCCTGCTGCCCGAGGAAACATGTGCTCAATCGACCCCGGAGCGCGGACGCCTTGGACCTGCTTTGACGCTCACCGCAAGGGATTCTACGACGTATATCCTGATCTGGTGGGAACGCTAGCCAATCATCACAACGACATCGCACGCATCCAATCGGGCGGGGCGCCTCAGACGCAAAAAGAGGGCACGCGCTGCAGAAGAAAGCGCAGAAAGAAAAAGCGACAAGCCAAAGGAAGCGGTGGTCGAAAGAAAAAGCGCAACTGGCGGCCTTCGTGCCAAAGGAGAATGAGCGACAAGTACGATCTGATGAAGGCGACGGTGCGTCAGGCGCACAACTCGTTCGCAAACCATCTTGTGAGGTCATATGACGTCATTGTCCTCCCCGAGTTTATGACTTCTGGAATGGTTCGCAAGCGTCGGAAGCAGCTGAAGCTCCCGGGGATGAAGGAAGTGGGCAACATGAACACGACGCCTTGCGAAGGCCGCTTCACGCTACACAAGACAACGCGGAAAGCAATGAGATGGATATCTCATTACGCTTTTCGACAACGTCTCTTCGCCAAAGCCCTGGCCGATCCGTACAACGTGAAGGACGTGATCTGCACCACCGAAGAATACACCACCAAGCAGTGCCCCTATTGCGATTTTGTCCATCACAAGATCGGGTCCAACAAGGTTTACAAGTGCGGGAATGCCGGGTGTGGCTTCATCGGAAGGAGGGACAACGTCGGGGCATTCAATATTGGTCTTCGATCGATAGTGAAGGGCGAGGTCGACGAGGTGTTATAGTTGGATATTGAGCGCGACCCTACCTGTCGGGTCGAAGAGGACTCGAAGCTATCCCTTGTGGATAGCTGATGTGGACACTCTTCTAGTAGATAGGAGAATGTGTCCTAAATAAGGATTTTCCTGATCACGCCCTCCTTGCCTATCCCTCCTTGCATATCCCCAAGCGACATCTCAACCCAACTTCTTTCGGACCAAGAGCGAGCGCAGGTACCAGGATCCATCAAGTTTTCACCTCTCAGACTGTACCCGGGGCCGCATGCATTCGCAGTGGAGGCATGGCGAGTTCTGGAGGGGAAAGTTCACTTCGGGGTCGAGTTCCTCGTCAACTTCCTCCTTTCGTCACCCACCTTCAGCACCCTACCCGCCAACTTCGGATTCCTCTTCCACTTCATCATCCTCTTCTTCATCTTCGCCGCGGCCCGGCTCCTCATCAGCCGATCAAGCAACGCATCCAGGAGCCGAAGGCTGGCGGTTCAACACTGGTCCGACGCAATCTCGCGCAGAGCGCGAGTATGATCGTTATCGCGATGTGTTCTTCAAACTTTACTGTAAGTCCTAGGATCTCGATTGTCGATTGTGGTGGGTGACATTGTACTTAATCTCGGCGGTTTCCTTACAGCAGAGGTGACGACGAGAAGGCGTGACAAGGGCAGATACACGGCCAGGACGACCGGCGCATCTGGCCCACCCCGTACGGCCAGGGAACGCGACGAGTTCGAGAAGCTTATCGCCATGATGACATTTCAAAGGTAGCGAACTTGAAGTATCGGAGAGGTTACCGAACCTTTTTGAATGGATCGATCAACTCTCCTGATCACCTGCTACCCTTTCCAGTAAGATTTCCTATGGATACGTGGTCGCGACGTTCCACCTCTACCTCTGCTATCAATACTATTATCGATCTCAGCTCTCCTGCGACGCAGGGTCGAGTGCTATTTATTGCCTGACGCATCCAAACACGTATTTGGATTGGGTCAGTGCCGTTCAGCTCGCTTTCTATCTGGCCACCTTCGCTGGTCGGATGCTGCATCCACCTTTCGAACGCTTTGTGCTCGTTTACGGAGCTTTCGTTGTCAACGGAGCGATATGGACTTCATGGTGGTTCCTCTCGGCGTCCATGATCTGCTCCCATCGTGCTCGTTGGCGGTTCATGGACCGGTCGTCCGCCTGCGGATCCTGGACGGCCCTGTGGTCTCCGATATGGCACTGGTGGGCGTATCTGATGCTAAGACGGTATGCTCTCGGCATCGCACATTGGGAGCACGAGACCTCTCTCGTCCAAGCACAGAAGACGCGAACTCTGGCTCGACAAACCACGGCCGCAGCTACAGCCGCAGGACGGGAATCCACGCTCCGGAGACGATGGCTGCCGAACGGCGACAAGCCGCACACCATGTACCTCGCCTGGGTGTACCTGTCATCCGCAGTGCCGATCCTCGTGTGGGATTGGATCTTGAAGCCCCGGGGGACATCCTCGTGGCAACCCACGGATCTTCCTGACTGGCCGGGACTCGTTCGGGTCGTCATCGTTGCGGCTGGTGCCTCCTTCGCCCTCAAGGTGTTTTTGAGTTTCCTCAACTTTCAGAGTAGATGCATAGTATGGACCGAACCGTTCCGGAGAGGCGTACTCATACACGAGTTCGAGGGGGAGGTCAAAGTCGGGATAATTTATTGAGACTCTGGTTGATGGTTACATTTAGGGAATCGAAGATGCTGGCCTCTTGTCCGCCCCTTTCGGATATCAAAGTGAGGAGAAGGACCTCCCTTGCGCCGATTCTTTTTCGCAGTGCCGACGTTGTCCAACGAATCCTTAACCCCCCGATTATGCTCATCCACGTTGCAACGGAGTTCGGCTCACCGAAAGCGTACAAGGTTGAAGATCCTTCTCTTACTCTGGGATCGCTGGTTGCAGGATACGATAGCACTCAGTCGCGATCTTGGCTGTTCGTGGACGGTCACGGCTCAGAAGCAGGGGTTTGGGTCCAGGTGTTCCCCATCCAGGGTCTACTTCGGCATATTGCGCTTTTGCGCCGGGCCTACTCTCCTGAAGCAGATGTATAGAGAGATGCCCAGATAATCGTTCAACCTCGTCAGAAAAGTTCCCCCGACGCTATCCCGAGCGTTACTTCGCTCCATGCACCCGTGCTATCGCGGCATATCTGTCCACGGTGCTCGGAACCCTGGGGTTTGAATCCAATTGAACCGATAGCTTCTTCCATCTATCTGCCGCCGACGACGAAAGCAACGGCGATGTCCTGGCTGAGGACTTGGAAGCTTTGATACAGAAGCTTCGTGTAGGTATAATTAACGGAGCTCCGCTTATCGGGACCGTTGTAGATTGCTGTAATGCTTCCGGCGAGCGGCGCAAAGGTACGTGCAGAACTAGTACTTTACTCTAGAGCGCACAAACTAGAATTCTACCCGCAGCCGAAGCCGTTCTTTACCGCAGGAATCTGGTGCAAACTCCTAGTACGCCGGAACCTGCCAGACTTGCTTCTTCTGGCCTTGCAGGTGGTGCGCTTGGAGGCGGAACTGGCCCGCCGGGAAAGCTCTCGCAAAGATCCTTCTGGCGCTCCGACATCATCTTCAGCATCATCTTCTTGTACTTGGACTCGATGGCACCCTCCAACCTGTACTTGGAAGTCTTCCTGCACAAAAACCATTCAAGGTTAGGATACTTACAGGTTTCCTGTTTGCAAAAGGGCATCATCGCGTCGCGACCGTATCCAGCTAGGCACAGTTCAGTCCCCCGCCTTCATCAGTCCCATCTACTCCCCATCCACTTTCGACGAGGAGCGAGGTCCTTTTCCACTTCGGGGTCCGCTCATGCCAAAATCTTCCAACGCCCGCTTTCGAGGATGCCCGTGAACGACTGGCGAAAAGCGTTGCACAGGCAACGAAAGCTCGCACCCCGTTCCTTTATCGGACGTTTTGTCGCATGTACGAGTCTGGCTGTCCCAGCCTGACGGGGGCTTGGGGTGGATCGACTGGAAGGGACGAGCGGTACGCTCGGCTTTTGCGAGTACTGGGAATGGTCGGCACGGCGATGCAAAGGGTCGGACTTCAAGCGGCTGCCGGAGACGTCCGTCCCCTTCCCCTTTCATGAGGAGTCTTGACAGGAAGGGAAAGCGGAGCAGGTGCAAGATCGCCAATCCTTGGGCGCCGGGCTCGTGCTTGACGAGAGCGTCCTTGAGAGCCTTGTCCTTCAAGGGTTCGGGAGGTCCACTACCGTTTCTGCGGGACCTGTGGTTCTCGAACCCTCGAAGGATAAGGATTTTCTGATGTAGGACATGCCCAAAAATGCCGGGTACATCACAAAGGGACCGTCGATTCAATGACTGCCATACTTTACGGTGATCTCTCGGATCTTGTATCGCCAGAACAAAGATTTAAGCATGCATGATGGATGAACTATTAACACTACGCAATGGACGGAAGGTAAGGGGGTACAAGTTGAGGGTACTAAAAAAAAAGGACTACAAAAATTGAAGAGAAACTTGCGCGGGAGCGTCGAAAGCCGAAACGACCAGCGACTGTAACAGTCCAAAGAGAGGAGTGGGAACTGTTTCTTCACTGAAGTGGCGTTTGAGAATAGTGGTGGTATGGGGTGAGGGGAAGTCATATGTAGAAGGCGCCTGCAAGACCACTCGGATCACTTGAGCTGAGCCCAGTGATAAACTGTGTTGTAAAACCGAGCGGCGTCGAAACCGAGGGCGATGCGAGTGACGAACTTGAGCATGAGCTTCGGATTGGCCTCTGCGAGCTCATCGCACGACTGCTTCGAGAGTCGCCAGACGACAGCGTCGGTCGCGGCGACCAGGCGGCACGTTCGAGGACGGTTGGAGAAGAGTTCAAGTTCTCCGACCTGCGTTGACAAATTGGAAAAACATAAGAGTCGATTTGAGCGACGGATTTGATCTGACGATTCTTGACTAACCATGGTTCCCGGAAGCAACGTTTCGACAACCTTCATGGCGCCGTGCCTGCCATGAGCTTCGGCTTCGTTGTCCTTGATGACGAGAACGAGCTCGCCCTCATGTACCACGTAAAGCTCATTGGGGTCCTCTCCGGGGATCCACAGCACGGCATCCTTCTTGACCTCGAGCCGTTCGAACTTGCCCTCACAGAAATGGAGCAGCTCCGGATCGTAGTCTCCCGGTTCTGAAAACGCTTGAAGTAGGAGCGCTACAGGCAGGAATGTCTCAGTGGAAATTTGTGGAGGTGCCGGTGCGTCTATGCAGTAAAGATGTAAGAAAACCGTTCAGAGAGAGCATCTTGAAGCACAACTTACCAGTAAGCACGAGTGAGGCCGCTTGGTGAACCTGCTTCTGACGTGGCGTAACGCCTAGCCCGGCGCTGGCGTCGTCGAGCTTGGACAAGCGACGGCTTGGACGCTTCGGAATGTCTATCGAAAAGGTACGTCAGAAGCCTGGACGAAGAGCAGCTGCGAGCAAAAGAACTCACCACGCGTTTCCGATGCCTCCACAGCCCCATCCTTGACGGCCATCCTGCGGTAGTAGGTTACCAGCAACTGGTTTTCGCACCACTCGAGGGATTCGTTGACGTCCTCGAACGCGTGCACCAGAATCTCGCCGTCCTCTTCTTCCTCGTCAAAGATGCCGCTCTGCGCAAGAGTTTTTCCGACGACGGTCAGACCCGCAAACACCAAGTGGATGTGTCGCTCGCGGAGTGTCCGCTTGATGCGATGGAAGGATTCGAGGGCCGAGTAGTCAATACCGTAGATGAGGGAAAAGTCGAGAACGATGTATCTGATCCTTGAGTCGTTTTCGAGGGAGACCGCGATATTCACATCGAGCTGGTTGATCGTGCCGAAGAACATGAACCCTTGGAGTTTGATGATGTGGATTTGCTCGCCAACCTGATCCAGGAAATATTGCTGACGGTAGAGGCGATGGACAGTCGACCGGAGCTGGGATCCAGTGTACGTGGCCCGGATGACCGATCTCCGGGCGTACATGACCACGAAGAAGACGCACGCGAGCACGACGCCAGTAAGAATACCTTCCGTGAAGCCGACGACGCCCATGATGGTAACGATAGAAATAATCGTTGCGTATTCGAGCATATGAATGCCGGTGTTCCAAGTGTCCCACACACTCTCCTTGAGCAGATCGATGCCAAGGTGGAATATGAGTGAGCCGACGACAATGGTTGGCACAAAGCCGATGACCTTTCCACCGGCAATCCAGATGAGTGCAGTGGCTCCAGCAAGCATGAGCCCACCAGTGATCGAGTTGCCGCCCGATCGGATGTACAGAATCGAGTTCGAGTAAACAAGGTAGTTCTGCGTGGTACCAAATGCTCCAGAGATAAGGTTGCTTATGCCATGACCGATAAGCTCTTGGTTCAGATCAACATCCTGATGCGTGGAAACGGCAAGGGCCGGCACGTTTATAGGTACGTGCAAGATTCCGAAAAATGTGAGGGCAAGCTGAGTTGGGATTGTCGCAGGTATCGCTCCCCAGTCTACGGCACCAAAGTCGTAGTACGTCCAGAACTCGTAGAACGCGGCCGGTGGACCTTCAGGCAAACTAATGAGCCATCCGGCGGATCTGACATCCTCCATAGAGAAGCGACCAGCGAAGACGACGACGTAGAACACGATAGGCACGCAAACGTAGAACATGGGAACAAAGAGCGGATGCTGAATGCGCCTCTGCATCATCTTCAAGAAGATGGCAAGCCCAAAGGAGGAACCCCAAAGCTTCAGTGTCGAAGGATTGAAGATAGCTTTAAGCCAGTCAAACGTATACACAGTGGTGACGCCGGTCGTGACCTCAATCTAAATTATTTCATGTGAGCTAAACTGTTTCTACTAATTCAACTTGTTGAGCTTCTTACCCCTGTCAAAATAAGGAAAAGACCGATTCCGCCGATGCATCCGACCAAGATATGCCGTGGGAAAAATTGAACCAAGTTGCCCAACTTGAAGACTCCGAGCAGAAGGAAGACGAGACCGGTTATCAAGGTGCTCATGGCATACGCTACCATCACGGTAGCCAGGATCGCGTGGCTGCTGGCGGCAGTCATTTCGCTCGCGATCGTACGGCAGATGATGTGCAGGAAAGGCATGACTTCGATCATCATGCTACCAACGGCACCGGTGAAGGCAGAACCACCCATTGTATAGACTAGTTGCGAGATCACCGTACTGGCGAGGAACATGGAGATCCCAGCCTGGATAGCGGTATCTGGTATGTAAGATTCGGCATTGGGGAAAATAACAATCCCGTAAGACATCTGCGGGAGCGTACGTGTAAGAGCAGAGCAACGGTGTATCGCCTTTGAAAGAATCAGCTTACCGCATCAAGCACGTTGAGGATAAGTGCAAGCACAACAGCGGGTATGGTAGCCATAACGAACACGCTATAGCTGAGGATATCGCGCGGACGGAAGTTTTTGACGCTCGATCCAAGACCAGCTACGAAGCGGCTTGCTCGACCGCGCTGCGGCTTCGGATACAGAGATTCGACGAGCAATGGCGTGTTTTCGTCAACTTCCGCCGGAAGCTCCAAACCACCTGCAGTTGCAGGTGCGGGCAAAGATAAGTGATTGTCACCGCCGTGAGCTTTGCCGGCTCTCCTATCTCCATTTCGACCATGATGACCTCCAGTGGCGGTCGAAGTCACGCCCGGGACAGCGCTGTGGTCGGACTCTGCCTCTTCTCCAGCAGAGTCGTCAGAGCCTTGCTGTTCAATGGACATGGCGAGCTGTCGCAGAGCGCTGAGCTGCGAGATCTGTCGTTTCCGTTCAAAGTGCTCCCTTTTGTCCTGGATTACACCCTCAAACATGCTACAGGACGCCGCACGCGAAAGAGTGGGTAGCGGTCCGCTCTGTGGTTCGTCGCTCAGATCTGTTTCGCGCAGCGGCGACGCTGCGCCGATGTGAGGATAGCGACTGGACCGGCGGGATCCACGAGCAGCAGATTTGGATAGACCGGTTTCGTCAGGGTGCGCCGCCAGCTCCAATTCCCGGTACGTCCACGACAGCGTCTGCTGTCGTACCTGTGCGGCAGAGAGGGCCAAGGAAGATTCGTCGAGTACGTGCGATGATGCTTTAAAAGCAGACAGAAGGGGTTCTTTCGTCAGCATGCAGGAACCTGGAGCTTTCACAAACAGATCGCCCGAAGATTTGACATCCGTGCCCATAGCACGTCATTGCCATCACGGTCCTTTGGCAAACGTCACTCACAATCTTCTGAACGTGTCGAGTAGTAGGACCTTGAGGCAGGGACCTGAAGCCTGGTCCTGGCGAAAGAGGAAGTACGGCGGAGCCTCACGGACGATGCGGTAGGTAGCGGACTGGAAGAGGGAGTGGCGGAAGACACGTCAGGGGAAGTGTTGGAGCGGACGGGAATGGGTATAGAGGACGAGGAGGAAGCCGACGACGACGGAGACTCGTCGTCTGGCAGGCTGGTCATGTCTGCGAGATTGGCGGGTCGGTTGCGGAGTGAAGGTATCGGAGGCGAGCGTAGGTGATGACCGCGTGGGACCTGTGAAAAGGCGCGATCGAAGGTCGCGTGCTCGGGGGGGGGGGCTGTCTCTTATACACAACACCCACCCCACGAGACTACCCCTC
>JADGJA010000826.1:0-10124 GCA_027596035.1 Thoreauomyces humboldtii | reverse complement strand
CCCCAGGAACCTTTGCGGGCGCCGTGACGCTTGATGCTAGGAGACGAGACGGCAACAACGCTACGGCGACGGCGAAGGCGGTATGTTTCCCGTCATTCATCAGCAACTCCAAAGGTTGCACCCTGGCGTGGTGGTGTGTCCTATCATTCGAAGGAGTACCAAACCTGAAGGTGCCTCGTTAAGGCCTCTTCGCGAAAGAATGGAAAGAACCCAGGAGGAGCTCGCACGAAGCGCCTACTCCGCATGGTACTGTATAGAGTGCCGAGTGGGCGGAAACTGAACCGATGGTGCACCGGCCGGCCAAGAAGCATATTGTCATTGTTTCAGCTGCATGAATGCGCTCTGGGAAGTACGTCCATGATTGTACGATAGTAGGGATGGGATTCTAGTACGGTACGCATGCTAGGCCGTCTCCTGACAGCTCCCCACCGGTGCCAAGACCTCGTCGACCTTGCTCGGATGGACGCAGAACGACGGAGCGATCCACGTCCCGCACGAGCATGCGGCCCCAGCCCACGACCAGGCTCCCAGCTTGACCCCGCATGCATCGTTGGGACACAGTATCCTCTCTGCCTGTTCGCCCGTCGTCACCCCCCGGATCCAGTCGAGCGCAGGGAGGTGAAGGAGCGCAGTGCAGACGGGAGGCGGGGCGTCCGGTTCAGCAATCCCGAGGGACGGATCGCGTTTGCGGTACGCGAAGGCGGTTTGGCCCGGCCCGGGAGGGTGCGGTGGAAGGAGATCCGACGATGCCACGAGTACGGTTCGACACTTGCGACAGCGCAGATGTTTAGCCTGACGAGCCTTGGGCTCAGAGGTTGATGCGACATGAGCCGCTGTTGATGGGGAGATTGATGTATTCGATGATGGTGCGTCCGTGTGCTGCGTAGCTATTGGACCTTCCGCGCGTCGTACGTCCGAGGATACCTCCGAGGAAACTGGCTTTTCGGAAAGAGCAGGGGTTTCTGCTGGCCCGTCGGATGTCGGGCCGTGACTGGATGTGGTCGGGCTAGGCGCAGACTTGAAATTGGGACGAGGGGCGGCGTTCCGCTGAAGAATGAATACGCAGGTTCATCAGAAAGTGTCAGAAAAGTCGGAAGGCATCAAACATTCTTACGTATTTGGAAGAGTTGCCTATTGCGATTTGGGGAAGGCCTCGGTTCAATCCCTCAAGGAGGACGCAGGCTTTGCACAACTTCTGACTGGTCATGTACCCGCATCTCTCACAGTTGCCGATCAGTCCTACTGTTGGAACGGCGCTTTCGTTCACCTCGTTCAAACGCCGCGTGGGCTTTCTCGAAGCGTAAGCCTCGCCGGAGTGCACAATATCCATGATGGCGGATGGGCGGATCTGTTCGAGGTCTTTCAGAAGTGCCCGGGCGTGGCCTCGGTAGGCGTTCGGGGAGTAGATGCACTCGGTGGAGAAGTAGTCGAGCTGCTTGAAGTAGGCGTACATGACAATCTCCTTCTCATAAGTATGCTTGAAGGGCTTGCTACGAGGGATCGTCTCATCTGTTGACGTGCGGATTGCGGTGCAGCGTTGCAGGCGGGAGATATCTCCACGTAGGACTAATTCGATAAAAGCTGTTAGCATAGCGACAGATACGTCCGTAGCTGACAGAACCACGTACTGTTCATAAGTACAGTTTCGGCGATATCATCAGCATTGTGTCCGGTGACAATGTGGTCTACGCCCAGCATCGCTGCTCCTCGGTCGAGAGCTTGTCTCCGAAACACGCCGCAGAATGTGCCTGCATGCAAAAGCAGGACAAGTCAGCACCGCGTCGAATCGGGTACGTGGAAACCGTAGCTGCCGTACAGTTGTTCTTCATTCCGATCTCCTTGACAATGGCATCCATACTCCAGCCATATAATTCGTCGTAAGATACGATTTTGAGTGGGATCTTATACTGCTTTTCGTTCCGTTTGACTGTCTAATGGTTCACGGCAGTCAGACGGCCATCCCGGATCATACAGAGTAGGCTGTACCCAAGCGTACCTCCAAAGAGTCATCTCGATACCCAGTGATGCCTTCGTCCACGGATAATAAGCAGAGATCGAGGCCATAGTTGTACCGCTCGTTCAGGGTCGTCATGACGTGGGCAAGCACGGTGGAGTCTGCTCGAACGAGGTAAGTCCTCATACCTCCCGCAACCGATGCAAAAAGACGGACGATTCCGCACCTTTACCACCGGACGCTGCAATGGCTACCTTGTCGCCTGCTTTGAAAAGCTTGCTGTCCTGTATCGTTATGTGAACCTCGAGCTCGAAGACGGCATAGAAGCAAGTCCGGCAAATCTGCTGAGCAGTCTTTGGACGTTTGAGGACTGCCCGCTTTTCCTTGCATAGTACACAGAGCTTTGGCATGATCTTCCTTCCCAGTAGAGAGCCTTGCAGAAGAGTTCTGAGTGGCAATGGGTTCCTTGTTGAGGGGTTGCTGCAACCGTTGAGGAAAAAGCGCAGTTTGACACAGAGGGATCTTTTTCTTTGGAAAAAGACCACAGTAGAGGACCCCCTTGCGAACAGAGCAGAAAGGCATTCGATACTCTAGCTCCTCGAAGAGCGACCAGCAGCCACAAGACACACTTTCAACAAGGCGTCAGTTTCCTCCAGCGGTCACCTTACGGTCAATCATCACTCACGTGCTCGTCGCCATTGGTCTCGTATCGGATCCGCAATCATGGCGTGCGTCGCTCCGAAGCTGTCACTGGTGTCCCGCGCAACGACTAGATCACTTCCACGCCATCCGATATCCACACTGGGAGGACCCGCGGCGGCTTCCTGTACCTGCATATCACAGTCATCCCAGCGAGACTACAGTGGGGGACCACGGCAGAATGTCCGTCGCGTAGGCCCAAATCGGAATCTTCCTCCACGACGACCCCGACCACTCAGCAACTCCCGAGAGCTGGCCCTGCGTCAGGAGACGAACTCGCAGATGCAGGAGATGGGCAAAGATCTTGATATAGCCGTCGAGGACGCAGACATGGAGGACCTCTACGCCGCCCTCAACGCCCCGGTTCAGACGTCTTCATCTCTTACGGGTCCCGGCGCAGCAGCAGCATTGAAACTGGATCCAGATTACCTTTCTCGTCTCTACTTGAAGTTTACCAATTCTGGAGAAGAGAAGATGACGGCGCTGCAGACGACGCGCGAGAAGGCTGTGCGGCAGGCAGCGTCTCAGCTTCCGAACCTGGTGGACATCAGTCGAGTGATACAGGTCAACGCTCTCACCCAAAGGCCACAGGAAGCTCAACAGGCGTTTGACATGATTTCTTTAAACAATTTGGAACCGGACCTGATTGCCTATAACCATCTCATGGACGCGTACTGTCGCGCGAACGATCTGGAGGCCGTCCAGCGACTGTTTGGCGAGGTGTTGGAGAAGAATTTGAAACCCGACATCATTACGTATGGCATCCTCGTTCACGCACACATTCGTAAGAGGGAGCTGAATGCAGCATTCAAGGTGTATGAGGATATGAAGAAGTCCGGCGTCCAGCCGTCCCAGCACATCTTCTCCTCGCTCATGAAGGGTTGTATTCAAGCCAACGATATCAAGCGAGCATGGGCAACCTTCGATCACATGCGAAGCGAGTTCTACCAACCGGACGCCATAAGCTACTCGCTCATGATCGCTGCTTGCGCGAAGGGAAAGGAGGCGGAGCGTGCTTTGGACCTTTTCCAGGAAATGGCGCAAAACGGACTCTCGCCTACGGAGGTTACCTTCACGGCGCTCATCAAAGCATGCGGGTCCCGAAGCGATTACTACCTCGAGGCATTCCAACTGCTGGAGCAGATGGTCGCGGAGGGTTTTCTTCCCAATACGCACACGTACAACGTGCTCTTTCAGGCGGCAGCCGGGCAAGGGGATGTAGCGCGTGCTAGGATGATCTGGAACGACATGATGGATCGTTACGATGCTGCGGTAGCTGCAGCCAACGGAAACGAAGCGGCTGGTCGGACCGCGGCGTACCGGCCGACTGAGTGGACGTTCATCCACCTGTTTCAGTGCTATGCTCGAGCCATTAATGTGGCGCGAAGGCCACAAAAAGCCAACGGAACTGCAAAGGGTGTTGCGAATGCTTCAGATGACTTGGAGACCGCGGCTCCACCGAACTCGGCCAACATCGAGAGTGTAGGAGACGTTGAGCAGGCCGCTTCGGAGCCGCCACCATCACCATCAGGCGCGGACACCCCACCGACTTCAGCAGCTGCAACCGAAGAAAGCGCCCCTCTCGCACCTTCCGCTTTGGTCGAATCCAGTTCCTCATCTTCACTTCGCCTCACGTCCACATCATCTCTCCCGCGCGACCTGCTCGCCGAAACTCGAACTCTCTGGACCTACCTCACCACAGGCGGTCCCGATTCACAAACGCTGGTTCCCATCACAACCCGTCTCCTCGACGTCTACTTTGACATCCTCAGCACTCGAACCGCCTACTCCCGAGCCAATCATTACCAGGACGCCATCCTCCCCTTTCACTCGACGGCCTACACATCCCACGGCCTCCAACCCACGGGTCAGTCCCGCTCCAGCCTCCTGACTGGCGTCACCCGCGACCGGAACCTCATGCGTTCGGAAGGACTGAACGTATGGAAGGACATCCTCGCGTGGGACGCCGAACGCGAGAAGGCCCTCGAGGGACCCATGAAGCAGACGGACAGGGAGCGAAGTCGGGAGCTGGAAGGACGTGGCGCTTCCCACATGTTCCGGAACTTTGTCAGGGTCGTCAACGGTCTGGTCCGCATCGGCGACGTGGACGGCGCCTTGAGCACCATCCACCAGGCGAGCGTCTTCCGGCACCCGGGTTACCTGCCCCAGGTCCAGTTCAAGGACGTGTATTCGTTGGTGGAGAAGGCACGCAGCATGGCCGAGGACGGACGACTGGGGCCTGCGAAACGGTTGCTCGAGTTGTGCCCGACTCCTCGATCTGCGGAGGGTGCGGCTGTGGACGAGGTCAGGAGGAGACTCAAGGTCGCCAGCGTTGGGGGCGACAATTGGTGGGGATGGAAGGCCCTTGGGATGGACGAGCAGAAGAAGATACGACAAGAAGCTTACAAGCGAAATCGGAGAAAAACGCAGCAGACTGCAAAGGTCGTCAGGAAGGAGGGGATGAAAGTGCCGCGAAGCACAGGCTTCGCTCCTCCGGAATAGAAAAATAGATACAGGAATACGGTCCATTTTTGCGTGCGTGTAAAGAGGGAGATAGAAAAAGGGAGATTAGCTCTAGTTTACAATCCTATGTAGATGTGGTCTCCAAAAAGAAATAACAGAAATAGAACTAGCCAGTGCGAGGGTGGTCAATGCACTCTAATCCACATCCAGGTCACCAGCGGGGATGTCGTGGGACTCGGACACCATGTGGTCTCCAGCAAGCTGTTTCGCCAAATGTACCCAATACGCTTTCAGAGCCAGCGAATCCAAAACGGGTCGTTCCTTCAACCTGGGATCCCTCTGATCTGCAGCGGACTCCATGACCTTGATGATGGCATCCACCTCTTCGTACAAATACTTCTTCTCCTGCGTCGAGAGAGCTGCTAGGGCGGGTCGGGCGTCGGCCGCTAGGGCCATGATGGCCGCTGATCCGTCCGTCGGTGCGATACAGGTCGACAAGAAGTAGTTGACGAGCGCAATAAGGCCGGACAGGTTATCCGTGTGCTTTCCGGGTTTCGTGGCGAGAGCATGAAGGAGAGGGTGACCGGCCTTGAAGAACGGCAAGAGGGCTTCATAGATAGCCTGGACCACCTCGGTCGACTGTGCCTCCCGGGTGGTACTGGGCGGCGAGTCGTACGCGGCCAGAGCAGCGAGGACCTGTGTGACCGACTCCACGAGTGTTCCCATGAGAGCAGCAAAGTCGACGCACACCCATATCTCGTCGAGAAGCGGCGGGATCGCCGAAGCCATGTGGGTCAGGAAATCCGTGACGGCGCTGCCTCCGAGCGCATCCACGAATGCGTCCTTCTCCTTTTTGCGGATCCACATCTTCGCGTAAGCGATCGTCGCGGGCTGGGGATCGGCGAGGGCTGGATCGGAGGATCCGATCAGAGCTCCACGGATCGTTTCCGGTGGATCCTGCGACGATATGCGGGCTTGGGTCCCAGAGGCGTCAGCAGGGAGTAGAGTCGTGAGCGTACGCTCCACAGCGAGACGGGTGAGCGTGTCCAGTGGCTTGGCGAGAGTCTTGAGTGCAGCGTTCGTAAGGTCAGTAGCGGCCATCATGCCTCCGATTCGTTGAAGAAGGGAGAACATGCCCGGCGGCTTCCAACAGAAAAGCTTGATGACGCGATCGATGAAGGGGACAGGGTTTACGAGACGAAGGGACGTGAGCATGATGGTCACAGGTAACCGCTTCCAGATGCTTGCAAACTTTTGTCGCCACTCGTTATCGTCGAGGACCTGGTCGACGGTGTGGGCAACAGCTTTGACGAGTCCATAGAAGAAGGACTGCCAGCGCGGCGGCATGTCCGCTACCTCCGGGGACGCCTTTACTACTGCCCAAAACTGGACGTCTAATGGGGTGTCGGCCATGTTGGAGGCAAGATCCCGAGCAATGTCAGAAGCGGGTTTCAAAGCATCCCGCCACGCCCGGGTGAACTCGGCCATCTTGTGTTGCCGCAGGAGAAGCTCAGCAGTTGCTTCTGGGCTGCCCGCGACTGTCGTAGGAATGCGTTTGGTGAGACGGAAGGTACCTCCCCCGGGAAGCGCGGCACGGTAATACGTGAGCAGCTCCGGATAGAGCGACGAAGGTAGCATCATGGGGGCAACCCATCCGGCAGGCAAATGTTCCGATCGGTCATCTACTCCGTACCACGCCTCGTTTTTCAGATGCGTAAAGAGAGTAACGTAGTGCATGGAGAAACTCTGGAATTGACGGCAGAATCAACTTGTTCAGCCAGAGCGTAAGAGTTTCTGGTGTCGTGCACAACGCGTGCTCACCAGCATGTCGAACTTTGTAGCCTTTGTCCAGAGACCCACAAATTCGAGGAACTCGTTGTCAACAAAAGCGTCCATTGTGGCAAGGAAGGCATCGCCGCGACCGGCAAAAATGGGCATATTCCGGAGAACCCTGACATACAGGGCTCGCGTGATGGGAGGAAGTTTATTCGATCCCGGATACTTGTTCGAGACATCAGGAGAGGCAGCCTGTGCTATGGCGGTCGCGTGCCCCAGCGGGGCCACGGTAAGGGTGGTAGCGTTCCTTCCGTAAGACGTGGCGTACTCGACCGAGAGCACCTGCTGGAACAGATGAGCACGGAGGACATCGTTCCTGAGGGCCTCGGTTCGATGGTTCAGAGAACTGGAGAGGTACAGCGGATGCATGTCGAAGAGGTCGGGTCTCGCCGGGGTGTGAACGAGTTGAAACTCGGCTCCTTGGGCCAATGTGAACTCGCGTAGCGCGTCTGCTGGTGGGAGCATGGACACGGGGCCATCCTGAGATAGGAGAGGTAAAGGGTCATCCTGAAGCACATCGGCGGAGGAATCAGGTGTGGATTGCCGAGACGGGGTGGCAGGAGGTCCTGCGAAGGCGGACCAGGTCGATGCAAACGCGTTGAACATTGTATGGACGGCAAGCCACCGATCGATGGGATGTGCAGAGCAGATGCAGATGGGATTAAGAATGCTCCGGTCGCGCGATATGGATTGAGACGAACGCCCTGTGAACGAAGAAGAGGGAGTGTGAGGTGAAGTGCCCCTAATAATTGCCAAAGTGGGGATGGGAAGGAGCGGGGTGTGAAAAGGCGGCGAGAACGAAGAACCAGCAAGTAGAAAACGCTCACAAAGTCTCAACAACGTCATCGCCTGCTTGTTTTCGGCTGCTGCTGCTGCTGCTGATTGCCGCACCAGCTATTACTATACGATTGTACATGCAGACGGGTACGATACTGTAGACAAGGCCGCCTGCTGCCTTGTGGGCATGTAAGCTCTGCCCCGTCTTGTGGAGCGGGGCATCACGAGGCTGGCACGGTAGACAGTGGCCCTCGAAAATATACCAGAATGTGAGTTTCCAGCAAGTGTGTTTGCTGCTCCTTTGGCCAATCGCAGCGGGACCGATCCGATCATCTCCATAACAAAAGCCTTTCTAATACGCGGTAAACAGCGCAAAAGAGCACTAGAGTGTTTTAAAGTATCCATCATGCATGCAGGAGTCAGTCCCCTCTCATTGTATGCAATTGTATCATACCTCAGTCGAGACGTCGAAAGAGGTCCGCTGTCGGCCCCAAGGACGACCGAGCCCTAACTTGGGTTTGCCGCGTTGCTCTGCCCCGTATATAAAGGAGGCAGGCATCTCGACCCGTCTCCTTCGCGCTCCCATCTCATCCATACCCAACGCAGGAAGACCTACCCAGCCGTTTTGGTCCTTGGCTTCAACCGCACGCTCGGCATCCAGTCCCATCTCTTACCTGCCTCGATCGCGCACCCGAACGACATTTACATCCGACCACTGCTGCGCAGCTTCATCTCGCGCGAGGCATTCCTCGGTCATCTCGTAAGTGTTCATGTTGTTGAGCTTACGCGGGGCTGCATCAAGTCATTGATTCCTTGCTTCTCACAGTTTGTTCTCTCGTTTCAGGCCTCACACCACTTGGCAACGCGCCATCTGGCATCTCCCATCGTCCACGTACCAGCTGAAGCTTTCGTGCCATCTGCAATCTTTCGACGTCCATACCAGCTGAGCTTCCTACTCTCTGGGCTCCTAGGATTGGTAAGTCCACAGTCTCTTCGCTGTTGTCACGCTTCACTGTTCTACTCTCTGATCGTCCTTCTCTTCTGTTTCTGTTCCAGGGGACTTCAAGGCTTCACTTTTCAGTGGCCTTGCTTCGGGGCCGGACGAGCCAACCAAAGCATCCAGGCACTCTGGGCTTTGTGGATTGGTAAGTCACAGTATCATCGTTGCCTTTATTTTCATTGCTCGCTTCTCTTACCATCTTCTCTCTCTCTTTCTCAGGCGCCCCAAGATCTTCAGGCTCATCGGTGCCAACCGAAGCTTCGGGCTCTCTGGGCTTCCGGGATTGGCAAGTCCACCATCGCTAATGCTCCCACGCCTTCCCTATCCCTCCTTTCTCTGACCGGTTCGATTCTCTCTCCTTCTCTCTTATCAGGGAGCCTGAGGATACTCCTGGCCACTTTTGTTGTAAGACCGGAGTTTCTGGAGGATCCGAATCACAGTGGAAAAATAGACCTCGTCTGGGGGTGCCGCATGATACCTGGTACAGTTTCTGTCTCGCTTCTTTATGTCTTTTGTCTCTTCTGTAGGTAATGCAGCTTGCTTCCCTCACGGGAGGCGAACCGTCCCCAGCCGGTGTAAATGCAGAGAGTCTACGCTTCTCACTTGTTCCCCGGCTTTTTTTTCAGAACGAGGCAGCGAGTGGAGGGTTTCCCTTCTTTTTTTGCTTCTCGTATCTTGTTCTCGATAATACCATCGTCGCTTTTTGCTTCATATCTGCCCATTCGCCACTTGCTTGTACCTATTGCTTGTACCTGGATTTCATTCTCTGGATGCTCTCCGCTTCGTCTTCGCTTGAGACAGTCCAGAGTTCAGCGGGAGAGTCACAGGATCCGTGCGGTCCCGCTGTGCATTATGCAAACCCTCAGGAGGAAGTCGATTCCGCTCGTCGTCACGCTCCACGATAGATGATAGATGATGAATATGAATAATGAGCAAGAAAATGACTACTTCCGCGTTGTTTGACGACGCGCCTTTCCTGGCCTAGGCTTTGCGCCTTGCGGCTTTCCCTTTCCCTTTCCCGCGAACGCCTGCCCGGACCCGCTCTTCATCTTCCTCGTCGAGAACCCTTGCATGTCGGACACGCTTTCCGCCGTGTTGGACTTCTTGTGTCGCTTCTGTCCCCCGAACCCAAACTTCTCGTCCTTTCTCTTCCTCTTCGAGTTCTCGGGCGCACCGCCGCCGCCGCCCCGTCCACCTCGTCCCGTCGTGTCGATCGAGTCGTCGATGGTGACGCCGAACTCGTCGTCGGCGTCCTCGCGGGAGTTGTCGGAGGAGGCGTGCTTCTTGCGTGCCACCTTGACCTTCTCCATCTCCGACTTCTTGGACTTGACGCGCTCTGCGAGCTTTTCCTGCTGCACCTTCTTTCCGAACTGCGGGGAAACACGAGTTGGGGGG
>JADGJA010000825.1:0-10152 GCA_027596035.1 Thoreauomyces humboldtii | reverse complement strand
GGGAAGATGTTTCAACATCCCCAATAGTTGGGGGGAAAAGGTTCAGGCCCGACAGCCATACGTCCTTGGACGGCGGTCCTGAGATGGACGCAGAAAGAGACATACCTTGCCACAGATACTCTCACCGGTTGCGGAAACTCATCTCTACCTGCTAATTTTTGGCCGTCTGCAGCGACTCTGGCACTTTGCCTCGCGAAAGGATCGGGTTTTGGACAGCGTTTCGTTTCGCGGGGGGCAGGACGGGAGGAATGTGAAAGGAAAAAAGACAGGAAGGAGCAAGAGTCCACGGGGGAAGCCGGTGGGGCGCCAACATTTGTCGATGCGCAGAAGCTTTGGAACATGCGCAGAGCGGGATGGTCATCGGCTCACTTCCCCTCAGGGCCGCATCCCATCTCAGGACACGGGTGAGAGGGACCGGATGATCAAGGTCCACGAGAGAAGACCGCGAACCGACGTTCTTCTTTTTTCTTTGGTCGGAAAAGCGGGTGATCATCGATGGGGAAAACCCTTCTGTTCGCTGAGCATGCATGTGCGGCAACTTTTTGCATTTGCATTTTTAACCAAGCTCGTTTTTTTACTCCCTGTTTGTTTCCCGGACAGACTATGGTATGCCTCGCCCAGCCGTCCAGCCGTTCTGTTCTTCCATATCTGGACGTCGCGTCATCTCTTTCCCGCCGGAAGCCAGGATCTTGGTCAAGCTGGGAAGGCGTGCATGCTGTGCGAAAGCTGGCGCGATGTTGGAAAGAGAGAGCACGCACCGGCGCCGAGGAGAGTGTATGAGGGATGGGGAGGTGACTAGGTGCTCTCTCGGGAGTGAGGGCCCTGGATGGCAGAGCATATTTAGTCAGAACCGGAAAGTCGGGCGATTCTTCGAAGAGCCATCGATTGAGCTCACATTTGAGAAGTGACCGCTTGGATCGTCAAGGACATTGAAACTCAGCAGCCGAAAGCTATCATTGCTGACGTTTTCCCGAAAGTGTGGGAAGGGAGGAGGAATTCTGAAGTTTCGCGCTACCGATCGTTGATGTGTCGCAACCTTATGCTTTGGGAACAGAGAGGCTGCGTGAGCTCGGAACAAGAACAGATCATCAATGGTCAAGGTCACTCACGCTGCGACAAGGCTGGCGAGGCCATGTCATCTCTTGGTTTCTTCCAAAAGATGTTCCACCCCGGCTATGCAGGGGGGGTTTCACCACCGAATGTGGTGCGAGAGTACCTTGCAGATTACGCTCGATAGGGCAGGTACGAAGCATTAGAGGAGGAGACCGTCCTGCCCTCGGTCCGGCTGCCAAGCTAAACTGCAGATCGAGGGATTCGGCAAGATTGCAGCGGACCGTGATTCGCAATCTCGTCCGTCCGTTTAGAGCAGACAGGGACAAGCCAAGTCTCTGTTCGACAACGCACGTTCCAGCGAGTTGCTCGAGAAAGAAGAACTGTTCCGTAAGAAGCTCACCTCTTGGCTTTCTCGGTAGCTGATTTGAATTCAAGCGCCGTGGTGTTCGTACAGAAATGATTGGACAGTTGCTTCCGAATGAAAGTTGACTCCGGCGTTGCCGATCCTTGGCGGAGATCTGAACGACTTGAATCGAAGATTATGGCTAATGCCAAAGATCGCACCCTTCCTGCTTTCTTCCCTGCAAACCGCATGGATCACAGGCGGCTACCCGTCCGATATGCCTCGGTTCGTCGAAGAGAACCGTGAGACGGAACTCACAGGTATGGGATCTTGGGTGCCCGGACGGGCCAGCGACGACGAGCAAGGAGGTTTGCGCTCGCTGGTGGGAAGGCGTAGAAGCAGGTTGACGAGGCTCTTTCGCCTATGGACCATGAAGGTTACGTGCGGCTACCGTCCCATGTACGTCGGTTCGTCCAAGTGGGACCGTGACGAGTACTCTGCGAGAGATCAGGGGTGCCCGGACGGGCCAGCGTTAGATGAGGTTGATTCGCCTTGGCGGGATGGGGCCCCATTTTTGCACGGTATCGCTGATCGATAACCGTGGGACCTGCTTGCCGGTTGCGTCGGATTGCCGCTGTCGTTGGGGCGTTTCCGGTCCCATATTGCACGGTATGTCTGGTGGGCGAACCGTGGGGCCCGCTTGCCTCAAAGCGAGGTTGATCCGCCTTGACGGTATGGATGGTCCCAGCTTGCACGGTATAGCTGATGGGAGGGGCGAACCGTGGGACCCGCTTGCCTCAAAGCGAGGTTGATCCGCCTTGGCGGTGCCGCCTTGGCGGGTATGGGTATGGCAACATCGGCCCCGTTCTTGCACTGTATTGCCGAAGGCGAACCGTGGGGACCCGCTTGCCTCTTGCTGATTCGGATACTTGCGAGGTGCTGCGAACTTGCTCGGTATGGCCGACGATGATGGCGAACCGTGGGACAGAGGCATGAGAACCTCTGGGAAACCTTTGGCGACCGACGGGCACTTGAGCCAAGTGGTCTGGACCGACCGCGTCCTCGAAGAGAGCCCACATCACCTACACATCCATCCGATCATCTGCGTCGTGCCAAAGAATCACGCTCAGGCCCCATGAAGGAACGCAGCTGACGACGTTGACGATGGATGGCTTGGAAGACCGGAAACCCGTGTGACTTGCGTTTCTCCACACTGTAGACCAGACCCCAGCCTGCTGCGATCACGAACAGGGTTGAGGGAACAAACAACGACTCCTTGCTGATATACATACCGACTTGAGCATGGTGAGCATGGGGTGATGGCGGCGGTGATGGGCGTGGGGGATTGGGTGGCGAACGCCGCCCTGGTTTTAGCCCTTTGGCGTCCTGTCAATTCGCCATCCTTTTCGACACATCAGCGTCCCACCACTTGCCCCGGTCTCTTCAACTCTCTTGCAGATTTGCTATGAAGTTCCGAAGGTTGTCCAGAATTCTGACGGAGAAAAGAACAGCTTCGACAGCTGCACACATTTCTGCCCTATATATACCACGGCGAGCCACCCCTGGTATCTCACCAAGAAAAAAATGGCGAGATGGCCGAGTTGGTCTAAGGCGTCAGGTTAAGGCCCTGATCTCTCCGGAGGCGTGGGTTCAAATCCCACTCTCGTCACCGCAATCGATGAACTCTTCTCCCTTTCGTGGGTAACATCCTTTTTGTCACGTTCCCTCCCTTGCATGGCATCGCGAGATGTGTGTCCGTGTCCCTGTGCTGGTCAGAAGGTGGGCTGGGCGAACGCTAGGCATGGTTCCCGCCGGGATTGGCCTGGGTTGTACAAACAAACGGCTCTGTAGGTTGCTCCGGAATTATGATCGCACTGCACTACATTCGCCGGTGCGGCCCGCTCGACCATTCGCCTCGGTATCTTCGGGAGCAGGATGCCAGAATCTTGATCCATCGGGACGTCAGATGCTCCCTGATTGCGATGGAGGCGCGAGCGTCGACCATTACTTTCGTCCCTAGCTAGCTGTATGATGATTTCCTGATGGTTCACGCTTGCCAAAAATCGAAGAGAAATGCGGGTCAAGTCATGCGTCAGCACCATGTATGTAGAATCAATGAACATCAGAAATAAAGGAATAAATAAAAACAGAGTGGGAGGCCGGGGCGGCGGAGCGAGGACACGTCCTCCAACAAGGGCATGCAGTTCCTGATGAATCTTTTTTCAGTGCCCTGATTGAATTGGACAGAACCTCGTCGATGACGAACTTAGGTATGAGAGGGGTCGCCGATCTTCGTCGGGCGAGACCAAGCATATCCTTGGTTCCCGGAGTACTCGCATTCTTCAATGCGTGTTCTTCTACGAAGGCACCTGCTTTGGCTTCTGCGCAAAAAACTCGCATCTCTCACTCCTCGATCAGTCGAAAGAGTTAGCGCAGTCGCTAATGGTGACGTTGGAGGACGCGCTGACGAACGGAGTGTGGATAGTATTGGGTATCGACTGTCTTGCTCCAAAAGGTTGGAGTCGGCGAAGGACGTGGTTGACCCACGACCCGAAAGGCGTTCAGCCTCATCGTCGAGCTTGGAAATGGTGAGAATGTGACAGATTCGTCCACGAGCCGAATCTTCGTTGAACTATGCTTCCCTACCACCTCGTCGTTTCCCTTCTTCTACTTCCTTCTCCGCAAAAGATGCCAGTCCCCTTCAACAATGGTCATCTCGAGCTTGCTCACCTCTTTCCTCGATTGTCCAAGTCAAAGAGCTCCACCGCGGCTACTTTTGTGCGAACGCACAGCTCGCGACTGAGGGATCGAGAGGGGTCCCTTCAAGACGTCTGGCACTCTCTCGACACTCGACCTCCCCAGTTTCTCAGAACGTGTTCATCGGAATCGTTCAGAGGGGATCATGCGATCATCTCGAGCTCGTTTCCCTTTTTCCGATAGTTGGATTTCGAGAGCATCGCGGCTACTTCCATGTGATCACACAGCTTGCGACACAGCGATCGAGAAGGGTCCGGTCAAGACGTTTGGCGCTCTCTCGACACTCGGACTCCCCAGATCCTTGGAGTCGCTCATCGGAATCGTTCAGAGGGGATCATGCGATCAAGCACGAAAGTTGCCAATGGCACTTCCCGGGCCGTCGGTTTCTCGTTTCCTTTCCTACGTTCTATCGTCTCTCATTGAAAAAGAGAGAGGGAGAGAAGAGGAACAATCGGACCGACGGACGCACCATCCTAGCACTGGCTGGTGGGGGAGACGGGGTCTGGCGTCCGAGGATGATGGACAGCAACATCCCGAAGGAAAGTAATCATGACAGAAGCGACATGAAGTACAGGAAGTTTCCCTGAAAGGTTTTTCCACGCTTGCATGTTGCTTCCGGAGCCTTCTTGCACCGTCATTCCAAGGACCCACGTCCTTTTTACGAGGACCTTGCAGTTCCTGTTTTCCTCGGTACCGACGGAGTAGGCCTTCTTCTTCTTGTGCAAAGTTCCAAAGATGTACTCTCCAGGCAAAAAGCCTTCCGTTACTCGTCGTTCTTCGAAGGCCTTCCGTTCCTCGTCAACGTCCATGGGGACGACAAAATGCAAGAGAAGAGGCAAGGGGGCCGGTCCGGCCGCGAGCGTAGTATGGGAGGCTACCGAGAAGTATTAGCTGCGGAACAATCAAAGGTCAGCAAGGCGTCGTCGACCACTTCCTACAGGCGTCACACGAGGGCGCTCGTGGTATGAAACGCCGACGATCACGCTGGCGGATAGATTGCCTGGAGGCCTCACCCCTGTCATGCTTGATTCCCGTGTCGGTGGGCCACGTGTCCCTCCACTTACGGATCCTTGACGTGGCGTACAGTTCGAATATGGCGCCCTGCGCAGCGGAAGGACCATCGGGAGGGGTTCGGTGCTGGCCAGCGGTGGTGGTGACTCGAGGAGATCTTGCGACCTTGTCGGACCTGTCAGGCAGTTGCCATGTCTGCGTGTAGGTCATGGCCGCCGCGTCCATGATCCACACCTCGACGTGGACTGGAGAGGGTCTGTTCGTGTATATATATCCGTCCCAGCTGCGGGTTCCAGTCGGTTTTCGATAGCAAAGTAGAGCCTCTTGAGGATACGTTTCAGGAATCCGTCCGTCACCGACGCCATCGCCGTCACCCTCACCGTGACCGTCCATCACCTTCTCCGTCGTTGCCTTTGGATACTCACCAGGGGATCTTTGCTGCCGTAAAAGTCTTGCGCCAACCAGATGTTTTTGATGATGTCTGAAACTTTGCAGTATGTCCCCCGTCGCTCCAGTCTCCTAGCACGATAGTAAGGCTCTCTGCTTCCCTCGATTGAACTTGTTCTTCATGGCTTCAATGAGTTTAGCCTCTGATTTCTGCTTCAAAGAATACGCCTTCAGACGCTCCTTCGCATCCACTTCAGCAGAGATGCAGCATCCTCCCTCGATGGACGATGCATTGCTTGTCGGAGCGTTTACAGGGGGTCTTGTTCACAAATGCGAGTAGGTTGGGAAGCCAGAAAGTATCAATGTGGACCTCAGTCAGAAGAGAGCTCTCGCCAGTGGATACTTGATGATGAGCCGTAAGATCCCGGGAGAGTATATGTCACACGCCGGGCCCCCGTTATGGTTGGTGCCCCTGCCAGAGCTTTGAAGAGGCGGACGGCATCTGGAGCGTTACCTTCGCCTGTTTCGAGTTCCGACTACATGTCCAGCAGGTCCTTCGTTGCGTCTGCCGTCCTTCAATCTATCGTCATCAGAATGTACCGTAGTTGTCGAAGCCATTGCTTGACGTATTCGGCATGGACGCCGACCGATTGCGAAAATCCCATGCCCTCCGGGCTCACTCCCCCAGTTGTTTTGCAGGGTCTCATGGAACAACCTCCGCCTGCCACTTTTCCGTATGTATGTGCCGAAATCATCTTGGAAGTGCTCAACAGGAGGAGGACTGGCGCGGAATTGTCGAAGGCGTTAACCGGGATGGCCGGCTGTTGTCCAAATTGAAACACATGTTGAAGGAGAAGAGAAACGGGATCAGACCCTCACGGGACGTCGGAACCGCGATGTCGATCCGAAGCGGACAATGGATCGTCAATGAAAGAACCGAAAAGCTTCCCACTTCCATCGACCTTCTTCGATGCCGACTGTATCATGGAGGCAGAGAGGTCCGCAGTGTAGATGAGCTCGCCTTGGTCTGGAAGAAAGCCATAACCAGCGGGTGCCCTGTCGGCAGCAAGAGTGTCGGTTGACCGAGCGACGAGGGAGGAGGAGCGGAGGACCAAGGAATCGGAGGCGGGAGAGGCGAGCTGGGAACGGGTAGAAAAATAGGCCGAGGAGGACGGCGACGAGGGCGAGGGTGGAGAGGAGGTTGGTGAGGAAGACATTGCAGGAGATGGTTGGCGGTGTTTCCAGGGGCGGAAACGGGGGCCCCGAACCTGTTCATGAGCTTCGCTTCACGCTCATCCAGCTTTATTTTCCCACCTCCAAAAACGTGGCCACAGCACTGCCGAGGCAATTCCATCAATGATGGACGTGAAGGCGCTCCAATCGGCCCGATGCCAGATGAACAGACCTGGGCTTGCGGATCAGTGACGGCAGGCACTCACTGAATCTCCTTTTCCGCCTTGTATCCCTTCGTCCATTGGAAGCCTTGAGGAGCCGGAGGAATGTTGAATCTTGCTTTTTTCAGCGCCCAGTAGTTCTTGGCTACGGCAGGACGTCTCCAGTGTTAAATCCGGTCCCCTCCAAACTGGTAAGTACCATCCTGAGGAAGAGATGAGTTGCCAGAAGATCCTCAGTATCGCTGGTATGGGATTGCAACGTACGTCACCGCTGCTGATGCAACCGCATCCGCGTGGTCTTTCTTGAAACGGGCGAGCTTCCCCCCAGAACAAAGAGGGGATTCTCTTCACACCAGTTTTCCACATCATCCGAGTCGGAGAACCCCTATGAAGCGGTAGTAAGTATGTAGGGTAGAGGGTATCAAACAGTGTTGGATCGGCGGTGCACCCCGGAAAGCTGTTGGTCGAAATAGTTGGCAACTTTGAAGCAGGCTGGGAGCAAATAGTCGCTTTCTCCGGGAGCCATGGAGCCCGTGGGTGCGGCCTCGCGAAGCATGGCCCGCACGCGATCAGCCAGCGTCCGCATTTCCTCTATGCACGTCTCAAAGCTGCCGCGAGCTTGGCAGCTTCTTCATTGGCTTGCCCCCTTTGCATTGCAAGTTCTGCCACGCTGGGGGTGGAAGAGGACCGTGCCCGTGTTGTTGCAATCGTGGGGACGGGGGCGACGGGGAAGGTGGCCGGCGGTTGAGAGTGTTGAGAACTGTCTGACCACGGCTGGGCGAGGCCATCGCCGTCGGTTGTCACCGGATCGATCATAATGATGGAGTCGGAAGCAACAGACGAAGAAGGTGATGGGTCACTCACTGCTGCTGTCTTTTTATATGGTATCTTGTTTTATATAGCATCTTGGCCGAACCTCACGGGACAGCTCCTTGCGCTTTGCCGAAACGCAGTAAACATTTGGCGCCTTGAACAGACACTCTTGCCTGAGAAGGACGTGTTCCACTGCGACAGCTCCGCACACCTGTCTACGCTTGCGTTCTGGTCCTTCCTCCTCCTCCCTCTTGAATGTCGTTCTTTGTGTCCTTAGCTTTTTCGGAGGCATCTTCATAAATGGACGAAAAGGAAGTGTTGAGGCGCCAGGAAGGGTGGAGGGAGAATCGTATTGTTGAACCGAGTACCAGAGCGAGCAGGTTAAGTTTTCAGGTTAGTTTTTCGACTGGAGGATGAGAGATTGGAAGTGTTGGACGGTTTTTCCTTCTTGGGGTTTCTGACCTTTCGTCCTCTTGTGGTGAGGTGAGATCTTGCGTGCATGAGCATCGGCGAGTAAAGGGAGAACCTTGGCGCGAGGCGGATGGGGTTCGACGGTCACGGAAGGGTGCTCGTCTGATCGGATCTGTTGACACGGATCGAAACCAAGGAGCGGGACGGAAACGACGAGAGAGTGAAGCCGACGGCGATCGAGGAAGTCTCTATCGAGTGTTCATCTCCCGAAGCGACGCGGATGGGCCCTGCGGGGGGATAGAGCTACCGCCTCCACGGCATCGGTCTGCCAAAGCTGCCGCAGAACAATGCCGTCGAATATGTCCCCCAAGCAAAATACCGCTGGAGAAACACCTACAAACGTGAGCACTTCAGCGAGTGGCCGGTTGTTGGTCGGTCACTCGCTACTGTCGACGGGTGTGACGAGAGTCAGCCGCAATTGCCCTTGCGCTCCAGCTTGCGCCATCCGTTGCCGTCGCCAGTCGAAAGAATGAACAGAGCGTCGTCCGCAGAAACCAGAGGATTGTCGTCGGCCATTGAAGTCCTGTCGGCAACATGTTTGAGCATCGTCCCGATCTCCAGTTTCGATGAGACCTTCTCATCGGCTTGGCCATTAGGCGATGTACTTGCGGGCCTGACCGATCACACAAGATGTTCCAGTCCCGATTCGTGTAGGAAGAAACGTACTTCAGGGTCGCTCTCGCCTATCTCCTTCCTGCGCAATCACCCGCCCCACGCCACTAAACAGACGCAAAGAAATCTACCAACCTCCCTGAAACAAACGAGGGCGACAGCGAGGAGAGACAGCTTCCCAGTTTGGATGAAAAGCGATAGAATGAGCTCTGATCCCGGTCCAGCTGTCTGCGCAAGGATTTTCGTTGGTGTTCTTCAGGCGATCCAATCCGAGGAGAGGTCCGCGTTCGATGCACAGGTGCTTCGCCTTGGACCGGGTTGCGGTTTCGACGACCCTGACGCGTGGCAAGTCCACTCCAGTCGCGTGGTTCGCGTCGAAGGGTAGAAACTGCCTGATCATGGCAGATTATCTGCGGAGGGCACATGAACATATAAATGTGCCTCGCGAGTGCATCCGTGCAGACCATCGAGATTCTATGCGTTTTGATCTCAGACCTCCACGACAATGTCTCGAAATGGCAAACCAAGGGTTTCTGGACGGTAGATATGACGGGCATGACGACTTTCCAGTTGTATTGGTCCTGTAGGGGTCTCCCGAGTTGCGAACGGTTGCAGCGCCGAACCTGCGTCCTTTCGTTCTGGTCACGTCCACGCACCTTGCACCGTGTTCCCCTTTGTAGTGCTTTTTCCTTGCTCCTCCCAACGGTTGCGCGTTGCAAGTTGTCGGAACGGAGACGGAGTTGCCAGCCACGTCGAGAAAAAGCCTTGCATATCGTCCGAGGTGTGTTTGTATCGACTACCGAAGTATTGAACGTGAGACCGATCCTGGCGCACTTGGAGGAGTCTCGTAATGGTCCTGTCAAGACGTGGTTGAGACGTGGTTGAGACGTCCCCCCAAGCACCTCCTTCCCAGTGGCTCCTCCCCACCGGAACACGGTGTGCCAAGGGTCGCTCGGGTGCGGCCCCGTCCTTGCGATTCGGACTGGAGACGCGGACGAATCCCACGGAGAGAATGGGCTCAGAAAAAGCTCATCGAGCGATTTCGCCTCCCTCCTCCCTTCTTTTCTCCTTTGGAAAGACGGTCAAGACGATGGCAGGTGGCTCATCATCAACCCGGATGGTTTCGACAGCTTGGGCTCCTTGCAGGAGGCAATGGCATGCAGCGACCTTGGGGCGAAGGAACGCTGCAGCGCAAACGTACAGTCTCTGTATCTGTGGTTGAGCGTTGCAGGCCAACGACTCGAGTCCATGGATCTTCAACGCCTACATCCACATGCTTCTCTGTACCGGTACAGTTGTACTGTGCGTGAG